>CAKJVB030000170.1:13390-29000 GCA_918026665.1 Diabrotica balteata | reverse complement strand
AAATAGTGTATTTAAAAGGAAATAACAATTGTTTTAAATAATTTCGTTTACAATCTTTTTTTATTGATGCGATCCTGATGTCCTTTTGAATGGACGTGTCTTTTTTCACATTTAGCAAAAGAATAAAAATTTAGAAAAGTTTACATGTGTTTTTGTACTAAAAATCATACGAATTTTATTATTTAATAAAAAAAAACAAAAACGATCAGCTCCTGTCTCAGGAGGATATAAGATTTTTTTTACATAAATTTTTTTTTTGGTTTTTGGTATACAGCCAATTACTGGAATTTATTTTCCATGTAGATTATATATTTAGACTTGAAATTGGATCATATCGGCTACAAAGCATCACCTATAAATATGTTGAGGGAGAAAATTACATATTATAACATAACAGCAAGCAGCTGGTCGTATTATACAATATATCAAAGTTTATAATTAAATAAACAAATCGTGATCCAAACTTTGGTAGGGCCAATCCGGTCTATATACCTTGCAATTTAAATTAATATGGGAATATATTATAAGACCAAACTGTCTTGAAAGTGCTTTCCTCGAAAATGATAAACTAGGTTAACTTTGTATTAATTATACTCTTATGGTTCAGAACATATTGCTGACTTGTTCGCTATAGCTTTGATATTAATTTGAGACGGAAAAATACTTGTTATTTTTCTTAAAAGTATTTCTTTTCACTGTTAAGTTTGAAACGTAAAAGATTTTACTTCTATTTTTGCCTGTATATACAATTTTGTATTTATTAGAACATTAATTTAAAGTTTGCATTACTTTAAGTAAAATTTAAACATTTAAGTTCTGCTGTTCAGCTCAGAAAAAAATTAGAGAATTATTTTTAAAGGGAACATAGAGAACAAGATATATAACAAGAAGAATAGGACAAGAGAACATATATAAAAATATATGTTTTAGACGCCAATAATTTCTGTTGGAGGTCTCTACAATATTTTTATTTTTAATTGCTGGTTCAATTTTTGTTTTGAGAAATACATTCGCTAATAATAAAAAAATTACCAAAAAACTGGTAGAAAAAAACAATCGGGGAGATATGATACCAAAACGACAAGGCAAATGAATACGACCGTGTATAACGAAAAAATAAACACAAAAGAAAGGCAACAATCCAAGGATATAATCAAAATTGGGACTTATGATCAGGATACTTCTTCTTCTTATGGTGCCTATCCATTACGGATGTTGGACACTAACATGGCTATTCTGACTTTGTTGACTGCTGCCCTGAAAAGTCCGGTAGTGGTTAAGTTAAACCACTTTCGCAGGTTATGCAGCCAGGATATTCTTCTCCGTCCTGGACCTCTTTTCCCATGCACTTTACCTTGAAGTATGGTCCGAAGTAGGTCATATCGTTGTTCATTGCGCATTATATGGCCCAGGTATTCTAGTTTGCGACGTTTTATGGTTACGACTAGTTCGCGCTCTTTACCCATTCTATGTAGTACTTCTTCGTTGGTAACTCTGTCTATCCAGGAAATCCTCAACATGCGTCTATAGCACCACATCTCAAATGCTTCGAGTCTCTTCAGTGATGCTTCAGTTAAGGTCCATGACTCTACGCCATATAAAAGAACGGAAAATACGTAGCATTTTAGTAAACGAACTTTTATTTCCAATTTTATGTCGTGGCTGTTAAAGATTTTTTTCATTTTGACGAAAGCTGATCTTGCCTTCTCGATCCTTATCTTAATTTCCGTCGATTGGTCCCACTGTTCATTTAAGTTTGCACCCAGATAACAAAAGTTGGTGATTTGTGTTATAGGTTGTTGGTTAACTAGTAATTGACCAGGTGGTATCCTATTTTTGCTTATAACCATGTATTTGGTTTTTTTGATGTTAAAATCAAGCCCAAACCTGCTACTTACTTCTGCCACCCTGGAGACAAGTGTCTGCAGACCTTCAAGACTGTCTGCAAAAATGACAGTATCATCAGCGTATCTTATGTTGTTCAATCGTTCTCCGTTTATAAGTATTCCCTCGTCTATGTCCGTTAGCGCTAGGTTCATAATGTGCTCTGAATATGTATTGAACAATAATGGGGACAATATACATCCCTGTCGTACACCTCTTTTTATCTTTATATCGTCTGTTAACTGATCCCCAACTCTAACAGCTGCAGTTTGTTCGTAATAGATATTGTTTATTATACGGCGATCTCTGCTGTCTAGACCAATTGAATTTAATATTTTCATCAGTTCGTCATGTTTTATTCTATCGAACGCTTTCTGGTAATCCACAAAACACACATATATATCACAATTCACGTCTCTACATCTTTGAAAGAGAACTTGTATTGCAAAGAGGGGCTCTCGAGTACCCAATGCATCCCTGAAGCCCAATTGTGTGTTTGTCATGTGCTCTTCACACTTATATATTCTTTTATATATAATTTTTAAAAAAGTTTTCAAGAGATGGCTCACAAGGCTTATTATTCGATAATCTTCACATTTTTTGGCACTGGCTTTCTTAGGGATTGTTATAAAAGTTGATCTTAGGCACTGTTAGGGTATTTTTTATCTTTAGTATATATTGTTATATACTAGTATATATTGTTAATAAATAGAATACCAGAGAACACATGGATAGAACATTTTGAGAACTTATTAACAGAGAGAAGAGAAAGGTTTAAACAGACAAATGAACAAGTGCAAGTAGAAGGAAGAATAGAACTATCAATAGAACAAGTTAAAGAAGCAGTTAAGGAAATGAAATTAAGAAAATCTCCAGGCCCACGCGGAATACATCCAGAGTTGATTAGATATGGATAATTAAAACTGCTTGAAATGATCCGAAAATTATTCGAAAGATGCTTAAACGGAGAAGAAGTTCCAGAAGAATGGAGACAATCGTATATCTCCCCAATACACAAGAAAGGCACAAAAACGGATCCTAAAAACTATAGAGGGATCGCAGTGATTGCTACTATAGGCCGATATATTCAAAAGTACTGAGAAACCTGATAGAAAATGATATTAAAGATAAACAACCCGAAGAACAAGCGGGATTTAGGGCCGGACGCTCCACTATGGATAATATTTTCACATTAAAAATTGCAATGGAAAAACGAGTGCAGAGAAATAGAGAAACCCATATAGCTTTAATAGACCTGGAAAAAGCATATGATAGTGTACCGATCTCCCAACTATGGATAGAAATGGATAACTTGAAAATAAACCCAATTCTTATTAACGCCACTCAAAAATACTACGAACAAAACTTTGCAAGAATTAAAATGGGACAAGAAATCACCTCTCCTTTTCAAACAACAAAGGGACTAAGACAAGGCTGCTGTCTGTCACCCACCTTATTTAAAATCTATTTGGACAGATCCTTAGTGAAATGGGTAAAAAAATGTAGAAACATGGGAATAACGGTGGAAGAAAACACGCTATATACACTTTTCTTTGCGGATGACCAGGTAGTAATTGCCGAAGATAGCTACGATCTTAGCTATATGGTAAGAAAACTGCAAGAAGAATATGAGGTGGCAGGTCTAAACATGAATATGACAAAATGTGAATATCTATCAGTGGGAACAGATGAAATATGTGACCTAGTCTTGGAAGACGACAAAATCAAAGGCGTACAATCCTGCAAATATTTGGGGGTCATTTTCAACAAGAAGGGAAATAGCGCAGATGAAATCAGGAAAGAATAAACAAGGGTAGAGCAGCGACCCGTGCCTTAAACTCTCTTCTCTGGCAAAAAACAATTCGACGAGAAACCAAAAAACACATTTACGGTAGTATAGTCCAAAGTATTACACTTTACGGTTCGGAAGTATGGGACGTCACCAAAGCTAATAAAAACAAACTTATGACGACAGAAATGGATTATCTGAGACGAAGCTGCGGTAGATCGAAACTAGAGAGAGTTAGGAACGAACAAATAAGAAACGAAATGAAAATGGAGCGAAATATCAATGATGACATAGAAAGAAAACAATTAATCTGGTTCGGACATGTTAAAAGAATGCCAGAGTACAGATGGCCTAAAAGAGTACTGGAATGGATCCCTCCTGAAAGAAGAAAGAGAGGACGACCACGGAGAAGTTGGCGCAACGATATTGATGAAGCAATGGCGGCAAGAGACTTAGAAGAGGCAACTGCATATGACAGAAAAAGATGGAAATTGGGGCAAAGAAGCGGCGACAGCCGTAATCAATCCGTTATTATATAGTATATATTGTTGAAGATCAAGGTAAGTCTTTGTACTTCGTCTTTATCCATAATTTTCAAAAATTCTGAGTAGAACTTGTCTGGTCCGGCGGCTTTTCCCTCCTTAATGTTGTATATAGCAGTTCCTACTTCCGCTTCGAGAATAGCTCCGCTTCAATGGTGTTGTCACATTGTTTATCCACGTTGTTTCTGTTTCTTTAATATCAACTATTGGATTTCCTTGAGCGTCTGTTAAGTGTCTCGCCTTTTTGATTTATAGATGCCTGCTGCTTCTTTGATCTTTTTGTGGAGGTTGAAGGAATCGTGTTTACGTTGCAATATCTCGATTTCTTCACACTGTTCTTCCAGATTTCTATTTTTAGCTTCTCTGACAGCTTTTTTTATCTCTTTGTCTAGAAATTGATATGCAACGTTGTCTTTCCGCTTGGATTCTCTTCTTCTGTCCATCATCTGTAATATACCGTCGGTCATCCATGGTTTTTTCTTTTCTGTCTTTTTCGGTCGCAGGTATTGGTCTAATATTTCCTTCCCAATGTTTTCTAAGTGGTTTATTTCTGTGTCAACATCATTAACTACTTCTGACTTAGATATGTTGTTCTTTAGATATTCCCGTACTTCTTGCTTTATGTCATTATCTCTTAGTTGTTTGAGATCGTATTCTTATAGGATTAGGTTTGTGGATTTTTTTAAATTTCAGGTGAAACTTAGCGACAAGTGGGTTATGGTCTGACTTAATATCTGCACCAGGGTAGGTTTTCACTGATGTTATTGAGTTTTTGAATCTTTTATTTATTAAAATATAATCAATCAGGATACTTATGAGCGGAAACTTCAAGAAACTTGGACCAAATATAATTACGTACTGGCTAAAATGATAATAATAAAAATAGGAAAGAGTGGGGGGACCAAGAGATATTTCGGAGTGGGATTCATGGTGTCGGAGAAAGTAAACAAAGCAGTTGTAGATTTTCAGCCAATATCAGACACAATGTGTTACTTGAGAGTAAGAGGAAAGTATAGGAAGATAAGTATCATTAATGTACTGAAGATAAAGACTTAGAAACCAAAACAGAGTTCTACGAAAAGCTAAGCACCCTAATAGGAAATATACAGAAATATGATATAAAGATAATCATTGGTGACATGAATGCGAAAGTCGGAAAAGAGGAAATATATAGAAGAATAACAGGGGGACAAAGTTTACATAAGGAATCAAATGAAAACAGGAAAAAGTTAACAGAATTTTCTACAGAGATCAAAGTAAAAAGAGCTAGCACAAGGTTAAAAGCTTGCACAAGAAAAATAAAAACTCAGATGAATTATGTCCTGACTAATAGCAAAGAGTTACAGAGGGGCAGATACCAACAGTGACCATACATTAATAATAGCAAAAGCTAAAACAACCAATAATACCAAAATCTGTTAGAGATAATTAAATTACCAATTAGAGCGCCTTCAAGAGAAGCAGGTTGTAACAGACTAGAGGAATAAATAAATAAAAAACTAGAGAATCCAGTCAAACAGGATATAGATGAAGAGTAGCAGACGATACAGACAGCATGTCGGAACAGCTGAAAAGTGTATAGGAAGAGAGCATATAAAAAGACGGCAAGAGTGGTTCGATGAAGAATGTAGTAATGTTTTGGCAAGAAAAAACAGGGCAAAACTACAAAGTGATAAAGAAAATACCCAAAATGCGATCGAAAACTATGTGGCAAAAAGATAGGAAGTGAAAAGAATTTGCAGAAAAAGAAAAGAGAGCAGCTAAAAAAGCAATTGAAAAACATAGAAGAAGCCTACATAAACAAAGAGGTAAAGAATTTCCTTCAAAAGTTGTTAGGAAATCCAGAGAAACTACAAAGAATAATCCACAGTATTGCAGAAACAAAGAAGGTTTACTTCTATAGTTTAATTTTATGAACGAGAGAGTAATTAGCATAATTTTAACTGGTACCTCCGACCACTCCATGGGCGTGCTCAAGATTAATTGAAAAATTACTTTGAATAATTGTAAAAAATAAATGAATTATTTCAGTGTTATAAAGTGTTATGTGTATGTAAACAAAAGTGACCTCTTTTATCACACACTATATTAGAACTGACTGGCCTACATTAAAAAGGGTTTTAAAAAATTCACATTTTTTTTAATTTTTAAAAATTACAAAAGAGAAAAAGAGTTTTTAAAACCGTCTAAGGTATGTTAAATAGATGAATAAAAATATTAATATAAAACTTACAGCTACTTGTTACAAATCCAAATCAGATTCAGAAGATGAACTTTCAGAACCAAGATTTATAATAACTGGCTCGATCATTTTATCAGTAATATTGTCCAGCTTCCACATTTTTTCCTCTTCTTTAATAGTGTGATTTACTGCCTTTTCCCAGTTTTCAGGTTTTACATTATTTACGGCCTCCAAAAACAACTGTTTAACATCATGAATTTTAAAAGTGGTATTTTTTCTTGAAACTTCACTCTTTATCTGTGCCCATACCAGTTCAATCGGGTTTAATTCACAATGATATGGTGGGGATCTAAGTACTGTCATTCCACGATTTTTGGCAATTTCATCAATTTCGTATTTTTTAAATTTTTCTTTATGAAGGGCACACAACGAATAAAGTTCCTTTCTTATAGATCCGGGATGGTACGTAATATTTTTTGAACTCAGCCAATTCTGCAAGTCTTTTTTTAACCACTTGGTTGTGGGCAGTCCTTCTATAAGTCTGGAGTGATAACTTGCATTATCCATTACTATTACACAGTTCTTAGGAAGAAGATCTATCATTTGTTCGAACCATTCTTGAAAGACATCAGCGTTCATGTCTTCATGGTAGTCACCGGTACGAGTTGATTCAAAAGTTAATAAACCACCTTCAACAAAACCGTCTGAACTGCCAATGTGTACTATTATCAGCCTGCGTCCCTTTCCTGATGGTGGGTTTAAACCAGTAGATAAGTTATTTACAAAAGCGTGCCTTTGACTTGTAACAGTTTCATCCTGCCAAAATTTATTTGGTGTATGACCCTCGTTGATCCATGTTTCATCAAGATAAAATATTTTTCTTTTTTGGTTTCTCATTTCCTTTATGGTTCTTAGAAAATGTCTTCTCCATATGACAATATCGCTTCTTTCTAATAAAATAGACTTTCTGGGATTCTTTTTCCAGCGGAAGCCTATTTCTTTTAAAAGTTTCCATAACGTACTTCGACTCATTTCTGGGTAATCCTTATCATCTCGAACTGAGACAAGAACTTTATCCAATGTTGGAAATTCTTGTCTAAAGAAGAATTCATGCACTTTCCGTCGAAGTCCTTCTTTAAAATGATATTCTATTTGAAATTTTGGTTTCCCTGGAGCATTACGTGGCATTTGAAAACTACCACATTTCTCTTCTTTAATAACTCTGTAAATCGTAGATTTCCCAACACCAAGTGTACTGCTAACTAACTCAACGGTCTCATCAACACTTTCACATAAACGTTTGTCTGTAAATGATTTAAAACAATTAAATATTAATGTTTTTTCATTAACTGTTAAAGGACCAATTTTTCGGCGTTTACACGGCACTTCCAAATTTTCCATAACACTAGTATACACAATAAACTGCACCTTGCAACTGAAGTACCTACTTTTAGTGAACTGTTAAGAATTTTGAATACGCCACTTGGACCTTCCTACAAAATGGAAAAACCCACTATCACATTTTCTGTGGAATAAGTTTAGAAGGTAATTATCTAGTCAATTACTGTCGTAGATTCCTGGAATTAAAGAATTAAATGTTTGATTGTTGAAACCCTTACTTCGTGGAATGCACTCATTTCAGATAAAATAAAACGTTTTATTTTATCTAAAGAATTAAACTTTATTTTGCAAATAGGTAGGTACTTATTAAACTTTTATTGGTTATATATAACCAATAAAATAAACATCTTACATTTCTTGCAAATTCATTAGTACCTGTTAACCTCCATCACTCCGACACTGGCAACCTTATTTAGGGATTAGTAACCCTCACAACTATTGTATTCTATTCTGCTCCAACCTTTATACCTGGTGGTCATACTCAATTTAAAATTGTTTTCCTATATACTTCTGTAAACTTGTTGACAAATATCTGTTTTTCATTGAGTCACCCGTATAAACAGTTTAGGGATTTGCATACATAATTTATTGTTTTATTACTCTCTCATACATAAAAATACACTATAGATAAAGCAACAGAAAAACTAAACAGATGGACGCAATATTTCGTAAATTTATTAAATAAGGACCAACAAAAAGGAACTTGAGGAAAATGAGAATTGACAAGAAGATAAAGAAGGCACTTGCACAATTAAAAAACATAGAAGAAGCCTACATAAACAAAGAGGTAAAGAATTTCCTTCAGAAAGTTGTTAGGAAATCCAGAGAAACTATAAAGAATAATCCATAGTATTGCAGAAACAATGAAGGTTTACTTCTAGATAAAGCAACAGAAAAATTAAACAGATGGACGCAATATTTCGTAAATATATTAAATACAGACCAACAAGAAGGAACTTGAGGAAAATGAGAATTGACAAGAAGATAAAGAAGGCACGTGCAAGGAACCAACTCTGAATGAAGTCAAAGAAATAATAAGAGACCTAAAAATACAAAAGTGCAGGAGAAAGTGGTATCCCAGCTAAGATTTTTAAGGAAGGAGGCGAAAGATTGAAGGAAAGGATATTTCACTTGACATTAATAATATGTCAAAATTAAGAAATGCCGAAACAATGAAATAATGCTCTTATTTGTCCTATCTATAAAAAGGAGACAAATGAGTGAAAACTATAGAGGTGTAGCACTATTAGAATTAGTCTATAAAATACTTGCAAAAATTATTAGAAAAGATTAATAAAATATGATAACAAAGTGATTGGAGAATACCAGGGAGGTTTTAGATCAGGAAAAACAACTACTGATCAAATAAGTATGTTAAAATTAATACAAAATAATAGCTATGAACAAAACTTAGGAACAAAACACAATGAATTGGATAACAATAGAAAGAAGCTTTTATTGACAGTTCACACTGAATAGAGGTTTAAAACGAGAGGATCCACTATCAACGAATTTATTCAACCTAGTATTAGAACAAATCGTAAGAAGATCAAATATAAGTACAAACAGGACTATTTTCAATAGCAGGGAACAGTGCATAGCGTACGCGGATGATGTGGTGATACTAGCGAGAACAAAAAAACATTTAGAAAAAGTTTTCCAGAAATTTGAAGAAGAAGCGAAAAGATACGATTAATAATAAACCAAACAAAAACGCAATATATGGAAATGAGAGGAGACATAACAAATAATAACAAATATATCAAAATAAAAGAAGCAGAGACTGTCTATAGTTTTGAAAAAGTGTCAGAATTTGAATACTTAGGAGTAACCATAACGAACACGGGAAAAGAAGAAAAAGAGATAGACAAAAGATTAATGAAGGGAAGCAGAGCGATAGGGTCACTAAATTCATTACTGAAAGCAAAAAATGTGTCAAGAACAGCTAAACTGCGAGTCTACGAGACAGTAATCAGACCCACAGTAATGTATGCCTTTCTTACCGTATCTTACCTTTCCAACGATAAGTTTGTCTTTTATGTATGTATTAATAGCCCAACCTGCACAGAAAAAACATGCATTAATTACTAAATTTTTTGATGTCAATAACTTGCACAGCAAATGCCGTCTTAGCTTTGAAACTTTCTTTTAATGGTTTTGAAAGAATAGACGAAACATAACGATCATCACGAAAACTAGAAAGAATAGTGTCAATCAAAGGTAATGGAAAAGCTTGTAAACAGTGACTGAATTTAATTTTCTACCATCAAAACAAATACGGTATGTATCATCAGATTTACTGTCAAAGCCAAATAGGAGAAGCATATGATGATTTACTGTTTTAAATTATTTCTAACTTTAACATATGATTAAGTTCCTTTGCTAGATGTTTTTGCATAGTATACGATTAAGGATATTGTCTCTGCTTTAAAAGGAGGGGAATCACCAATATTAATAAAGTGCTCCAAAAAGAAGTTCTCCCTAATCGATTATCCGAACCAATTTCTTTAAACAAATCTACAACTTGCTCAAGTTGTTCCTTTTGATTCTCGTTCTTCTTTTTCTTCTTCTTTTTTGTATATAGACTCTACAGCCTGTTTCTCATTCAATATTAGTCTCCTAAATTGTTTAAGTTATTGAACCATTTTTTTCTTGGTCTGCCAACACTTCTTCGTTCATTTGGTGACTTATCTCGTGATATTCGTACTGTCCTATCCTCTGCCATTCTACCAGGTGTTCGTTCACCTCCTGTTTCTGTTTTGTCACTCATCCATTTATGTCATCTATATTGCATGCTCTTCTTATGTTTTCGCTTCTTTTCCTATCCAACAAAATTTTCCCTGTTATTCGTCAGAGTATTTTCATCTCTTTTGTTTGTAGTAGTGGTCTCGTTTTAGATGTGTCAGGTCTTATCTCCGCCATGTATTTTAATATAGGTCTAATTGCTGCTTTATCGATTCTTGTTTTTGTGTCTTGTCTTAGGTGTTTATTATTCCAGATTGTGTCATTAAGAGATCCCGCTGCTTTACTTGCTTTTAAGCATTGTTCTCATACTTCTTCTTCAACATCTTCGCTACTAGTTATGTCTATTCCCAGATATCTAAACCTTGTTTTATGCCTTATTATTTTTCCATTTTTACCGTCAAGCCGATACAAGTTTTATTGAACATTGATTTTGCGCAAGTAACTGACATGCCAAATCGACGGTCGCTTCAAGCTTTGTTGCTAAGAGAACGGTTCATTTTACACAAATAATGTTCATAAACATTTTTGTATGAATTACATTTTTTATTTGAAACATAAATAAAAAAGAACGTTCAAAAATAGTTTTTTATAATATTGATCTAAAGCTATTTATTTGTGGAATTTTAAATTAATTACTATTTAACTGGGAATGAGCCATAATTAAAGATAAAAATACGTTTATTGACGTTTCAATTTTCACTTCGGAAATCGTTCTCAAAATACAAACAGTATATTAAACAAATTTTTTTTTTGTTACATAGTGAAAAATTCTTCTAATAATTTAATTTTTTTTGACTCATTTATATTGACAATTCAGACATACATTATGCATTTTAAAGTAGACGACTTTTAAATGATATTGCCAATATTGTTGAGTTGCGCTCCTGGGACGACTTTACTTATAAGATAGTTCATTCGATTACATGAAATCAACTTTAACTTGAGAATATCCGTCAGAAAAATTCATAGCATGTAATTCGTCTGTAAAAAGAGACAAACACATGACATGATGACAGTAAAATTCTCCTGTTATAGTTTATTTTTATGAACGAGAGAGTAATTAGCATAATTTTAACTGGTACCTCCGACCACTCCATGGGCGTGCTCAAGATTAATTGAAAAATTACTTTGAATAATTGTAAAAAATAAATGAATTATTTCAGTGTTATAAAGTGTTATGTGTATGTAAACAAAAGTGACCTCTTTTATCACACACTATATTAGAACTGACTGGCCTACATTAAAAAGGGTTTTAAAAAATTCACATTTTTTTTAATTTTTAAAAATTACAAAAGAGAAAAAGAGTTTTTAAAACCGTCTAAGGTATGTTAAATAGATGAATAAAAATATTAATATAAAACTTACAGCTACTTGTTACAAATCCAAATCAGATTCAGAAGATGAACTTTCAGAACCAAGATTTATAATAACTGGCTCGATCATTTTATCAGTAATATTGTCCAGCTTCCACATTTTTTCCTCTTCTTTAATAGTGTGATTTACTGCCTTTTCCAGTTTTCAGGTTTTACATTATTTACGGCCTCCAAAAACAACTGTTTAACATCATGAATTTTAAAAGTGGTATTTTTTCTTGAAACTTCACTCTTTATCTGTGCCCATACCAGTTCAATCGGGTTTAATTCACAATGATATGGTGGGGATCTAAGTACTGTCATTCCACGATTTTTGGCAATTTCATCAATTTCGTATTTTTTAAATTTTTCTTTATGAAGGGCACACAACGAATAAAGTTCCTTTCTTATAGATCCGGGATGGTACGTAATATTTTTTGAACTCAGCCAATTCTGCAAGTCTTTTTTTAACCACTTGGTTGTGGGCAGTCCTTCTATAAGTCTGGAGTGATAACTTGCATTATCCATTACTATTACACAGTTCTTAGGAAGAAGATCTATCATTTGTTCGAACCATTCTTGAAAGACATCAGCGTTCATGTCTTCATGGTAGTCACCGGTACGAGTTGATTCAAAAGTTAATAAACCACCTTCAACAAAACCGTCTGAACTGCCAATGTGTACTATTATCAGCCTGCGTCCCTTTCCTGATGGTGGGTTTAAACCAGTAGATAAGTTATTTACAAAAGCGTGCCTTTGACTTGTAACAGTTTCATCCTGCCAAAATTTATTTGGTGTATGACCCTCGTTGATCCATGTTTCATCAAGATAAAATATTTTTCTTTTTTGGTTTCTCATTTCCTTTATGGTTCTTAGAAAATGTCTTCTCCATATGACAATATCGCTTCTTTCTAATAAAATAGACTTTCTGGGATTCTTTTTCCAGCGGAAGCCTATTTCTTTTAAAAGTTTCCATAACGTACTTCGACTCATTTCTGGGTAATCCTTATCATCTCGAACTGAGACAAGAACTTTATCCAATGTTGGAAATTCTTGTCTAAAGAAGAATTCATGCACTTTCCGTCGAAGTCCTTCTTTAAAATGATATTCTATTTGAAATTTTGGTTTCCCTGGAGCATTACGTGGCATTTGAAAACTACCACATTTCTCTTCTTTAATAACTCTGTAAATCGTAGATTTCCCAACACCAAGTGTACTGCTAACTAACTCAACGGTCTCATCAACACTTTCACATAAACGTTTGTCTGTAAATGATTTAAAACAATTAAATATTAATGTTTTTTCATTAACTGTTAAAGGACCAATTTTTCGGCGTTTACACGGCACTTCCAAATTTTCCATAACACTAGTATACACAATAAACTGCACCTTGCAACTGAAGTACCTACTTTTAGTGAACTGTTAAGAATTTTGAATACGCCACTTGGACCTTCCTACAAAATGGAAAAACCCACTATCACATTTTCTGTGGAATAAGTTTAGAAGGTAATTATCTAGTCAATTACTGTCGTAGATTCCTGGAATTAAAGAATTAAATGTTTGATTGTTGAAACCCTTACTTCGTGGAATGCACTCATTTCAGATAAAATAAAACGTTTTATTTTATCTAAAGAATTAAACTTTATTTTGCAAATAGGTAGGTACTTATTAAACTTTTATTGGTTATATATAACCAATAAAATAAACATCTTACATTTCTTGCAAATTCATTAGTACCTGTTAACCTCCATCACTCCGACACTGGCAACCTTATTTAGGGATTAGTAACCCTCACAACTATTGTATTCTATTCTGCTCCAACCTTTATACCTGGTGGTCATACTCAATTTAAAATTGTTTTCCTATATACTTCTGTAAACTTGTTGACAAATATCTGTTTTTCATTGAGTCACCCGTATCAACAGTTTAGGGATTTGCATACATAATTTATTGTTTTATTACTCTCTCATACATAAAAATACACTATAGTGAGAAAAACTATAATACTATCCCGACATGATAAGTATTTGTTCGTGCATTTAGTTTACCTTCAATAAACACCAAAATTCTGATTTTATATGTTTCGTTATTTAAAAAACATAAATGATGTATCCTCTATATGTTACTGACTTACTAATACTGGTATTTTCTTATTAATAACTTCCTCTTTCAATATTGGTAACCAGATCCTACTACATTCTGCCGAGGAATTTGCGACACAATTGGCCTCATTTAGCATAATTAGAGCCGCTTCTTTGATTTTTCTTTTTTACCATCCGTTTCTTTTAGGACTACATTTGAATTATTCCATTGAACCCTATGTTCATTATCCCATGCGTGTTTACATATTTGAGATCTATCAAATTCTCTATTTTTAATATAAGATTGATGTTCACTTATTCTAACATTTAATGGCCTTGATGTTTCACCTAAATAAAACTGATCGCATTCACAAGGTATTTTATAAATGCATTTCTTTGTCCTTTCTTGTTCATTGTTAGGTTTGGTTTTCGACAAAATAGATCTCAACGTGTTTGTTGTTTTGAATGTTGTTGAACATTCAAAACATTGAACGAGATCCTACAGCATACACAAGGAATAATACGAGGAAAATAACAATACCGTTTACATAAAGTGATTAGTCGAAAAATCTAATAGGATAGAAATAGATTAAACTTAGAATAACGGTGAGATCTATATCTTATATTAAAAATATAGAATTTGATAGATCTCAAATATGTAAACACGCATGGGATAATGAACATAGGGTTCAATGGAATAATTCAAATGTAGTCCTAAAAGAAACGGATGGTAAAAAAAGAAAAATCAAAGAAGCGGCTCTAATTATGCTAAATGAGGCCAATTGTGTCGCAAATTCCTCGGCAGAATGTAGTAGGATCTGGTTACCAATATTGAAAGAGGAAGTTATTAATAAGAAAATACCAGTATTAGTAAGTCAGTAACATATAGAGGATACATCATTTATGTTTTTTAAATAACGAAACATATAAAATCAGAATTTTGGTGTTTATTGAAGGTAAACTAAATGCACGAACAAATACTTACCATGTCGGGATAGTATTATGAGGTTTTTTTCCTGGTTTTTCCCTCATAATTTACTATGGAATCACTAACAGGAGAATTTTACTGTCATCATGTCATGTGTTTGTCTTTTTAAAGACGAATTACATGCTATGATTTTTTTCTGACGGATATTCTCAAGTTAAAGTTGATTTCATGTAATCGAATGAACTATCTTATAAGTAAAGTCGTCCCAGGAGCGCAACTCAACAATATTGGCAATATCATTTTAAAGTCGTCTACTTTAAAATGCATAATGTATGTCTGAATTGTCAATATAAATGAGTCAAACAAAATTAAAATATTAGAAGAATTTTTTCACTATGCAACAAAAAACAAAATTTTTTTAATTTACTGTTTGTATATTTGAGAACGATTTCCGAAGTGGAAATTGATAACGATAGTAAAGTGTTTTTTATTGTGTTACACGTGTATTATGTACACGTGTATTTCATATAGATGTCACTGCTAGCGTACCCTGGCTGTTATTTTAGTTATAATGGCCAAATACTAGACTGCATTTCATTTCAGTTGAACTTCCACAAGAGCTCCTGACGATGGGTTGAATAACCCGAAACACGTGTCGGGCTATGGTGGAGTTCCGATTGAAATGAAATGCAATCTTTTACTTTCA
>CAKJVB030000170.1:0-12890 GCA_918026665.1 Diabrotica balteata | reverse complement strand
TTTTTGTTTACTCATTCGACGAAGTACCTCAACATTAGTAACTCTTTGTACCCATGGAATTCTCAATATTCGTCTGTATACATACATCTCAAAGGCATCTATTCTTTTTTCTATTTCGGAGTCCATTGTCCAACTTTCACAGCCATATAGTAAGACAGAAAAAACGTAGCATCTAATCATTCGGATTCTAAGCTGCAGACTAAGGTCTGATCTTGTAAAAAATGTTTTCATGCTCATGAATGTTCTTCTTGCTTGTTCGATTCTTGATAGTATTTCTTTTTTTGGGTTACACTGACTATTGATATTTGCTCCCAAATATTTTATAGAATTTACCTGTTCTATCATTTGACCCTTGGCATACACATGTATGTTTATTGGTGTCTTTGAAAATACTAAAGTTTTCGTTTTGGAAACATTTAGATGTAAGCCGAACATTTCGCTGTGGTGAACTACCGCATTTATTATATTTTGTAGTTCTTGTGCGTTGCTTGCTATTAAAACAGTATCATCAGCATATCTGATGTTGTTTATGCTGATTCCGTTAATCTTAACTCCGCCTTGGACCTGATCTAATGCTTCTCTGAATATGGACTCCGAATATAAATTAAACAGAAGGGGTGATAAGACGCAACCCTGTCTCACTCCTCGTCGGATTTGTATATCTTCAGATGTTGTGTGCTCTATTTCAATGGTTGCCGTTTGGTGCCAGTATAGTTCTGAGATAATTCGCAAGTCTTGTTCGTCAACTCCAGTTGTTCTCAGAATTTCAATCATCTTTTGATGGTTAACACAGTCAAATGCTTTTCGATAGTCAATAAAGCATGCATATACATCTACATTCATGTCTCTGCATCGTTGCGTTAACACATTTAAAGCAAACAGAGCCTCTCGTGTTCCCAATCCGTTTCGAAATCCGAATTGAGTGTCACTCATCTGAAACTCGCACTTCTTGTAAATTCGTGTATGTATAATTCTGAGAAAAGCTTTAAGGACATGAGACATCAAGCTTAATATTCGATAATCATCGCATTGTGAGGAATTCGATCTTTTTGGTAATGCTACGAATGTTGATTTTAGCCAGTCTGTTGGTATTTTACCTTTGTCATATATCTTATTGAATAGTGTTGTTATTAAGTCTAGGCTTTTACTTTCGTTATCTGCAATTAGTTTTAGTATTTCGACATTGATATTGTCTGGACCGGTGGCTTTTCCGTCTTTCTGAGATTTTACTGCGTGAATTACTTCTTCTTTGGTTATTTCTGGGCCTTTTTCATTTATTCGATTATCTGTGGATGGTGGAGAACAAGGTCTATCTTCATCAAAAAGAGTTTGTATGTATACTTTCCATCTCTTTAGTTTGTCTTCTGTACCCATAATTATTTCGTTATTTTCATTTTTTAATATTGTTGCTTGTCTCTTTTTGTGTCTACCTGTCATTTCTTTTACTTTTTTATGAATATTAAAGGTGTCGTATTTTTCTTGAAGTTGTTCGATTTCTAGGCATTTTGTTGACATCCAGTTTTCTTTCGCCTCCCTGCACTTTTTTCTAATGATTTTATTGATTCGTTTGTATTCTATTGGGTTTGTTTTATGTTTTCGTCTTACGTCCATGAGGTCCATGATCTCTTGCGTTATCCATTCTTGTTTTTTGTTGTGTTTTATGAACCCGATGTCTTCTTCTTGTATTTTTGTTATTTTTGTTTTTAGAGCAGTCCATGTCACTTCTATGTCTGTCTGTACCAAGTTTTCGATCGTTTTTATTTCTTCCTCAAGCTTGATACTTATTTCTTTTTTCTGTTCAGGGTTTTTCAGTTGCGAGATGTCTATTTTTCTTGTCACTGTTTTCTTTTTGACTTTGAGAAATCTTTTTAATCTAAAATCCATTATAACTGGATTGTGATCGCTATGTATATCAGCTCCAGGGTATGTTTTTGTAGATTGTATGTACTTCTTGAATGTGTTATTGAGCAAAATGAAGTCAATTTGATTTCTGACAATTTTGTCTTTTCTGTCTGCAGGTGATTTCCATGTGTATAGCCTCCTAGGATGTTGTTTGAAGAAGGTATTGGCTATTAACAGATTGTTTTCTACGCAGAATTGTACAAGTCTATCTCCTCTATTATTTCTGGTACCTAGACCGTATGCTCCTATGTGATCTCCTTCAGCACCACGTCCAACTTTAGCGTTAAAGTCACCCATGATCATCGTTATCTCACCTCTTTTTGTCAGTCGCATTATTTCATCTATGTTGTTATAAAATTTTTCGATTTCTTCGTCTGACTTGTCACTTGTTGGAGCATAGACCTGAATAATATTTAGTTTTCTGTGAGTTGTTTGTAATTTCAACATTGCTACTCTATCATTAAGAGGGATGAAGTCTGTAACTGATTCAGCAATTTTGTTCGACACTAATATAGCAGTTCCATATCGATGTTCTGGGTCAGTTCCACCTGAATAATATATGTATCCATGTTTTGTTTTTTGTACTCCTGAACCAGGCCATCTTACTTCACTCATCCCCAAGATGTCTATTTTCAGTCTTGTCATCTCGGCTTCAGTGTTTGCCAGTTTCCCGGACATAAATAAGCTGCGTACGTTCCAGGTGGCTATGCGTACTATTCGGTCGTATATTTGTATTCTCTGTCCACTTTCTTGGGTAGTTGACGGGGGGATTCTTCGCACCCTCTCCCCATTTAAGGGGTGCCCCGGACTGAGGGCCATTTTCTTTTTCTCGTCTGCCATTTAGATTTGTGGATTTTATAATGGGGTGGTTTTCCCGTTGCCTTCCCCATCGCAGTACCACAACCATTTAAACTGTTCCAGTGATGCTTGTGGTAATCCAGTTTCAAGCCGGTCCAGGATCATTTCCTCTACGCCTTGAACTGGTACTGATGATCGCTGCTGCCCTTCACCAGGGAGGGATAGGAAGTAGGAAATTAGATTTTGGGAGGATGAAGGAATGGGACATGATTTCTCTCAGTAAGGAATTGAGAGCAAAGCATGGCTCGCGTGGGCAGGGTCGCTTCCCTGTAGTAGACCTATTTTCCACCAGGATCGTAGAAAAGTGTCTACCCGCTACCCTCTTGTGAGGGTTACTAATCCCTAAATAAGGTTGCCAGTGTCGGAGTGATGGAGGTTAACAGGTACTAATGAATTTGCAAGAAATGTAAGATGTTTATTTTATTGGTTATATATAACCAATAAAAGTTTAATAAGTACCTACCTATTTGCAAAATAAAGTTTAATTCTTTAGATAAAATAAAACGTTTTATTTTATCTGAAATGAGTGCATTCCACGAAGTAAGGGTTTCAACAATCAAACATTTAATTCTTTAATTCCAGGAATCTACGACAGTAATTGACTAGATAATTACCTTCTAAACTTATTCCACAGAAAATGTGATAGTGGGTTTTTCCATTTTGTAGGAAGGTCCAAGTGGCGTATTCAAAATTCTTAACAGTTCACTAAAAGTAGGTACTTCAGTTGCAAGGTGCAGTTTATTGTGTATACTAGTGTTATGGAAAATTTGGAAGTGCCGTGTAAACGCCGAAAAATTGGTCCTTTAACAGTTAATGAAAAAACATTAATATTTAATTGTTTTAAATCATTTACAGACAAACGTTTATGTGAAAGTGTTGATGAGACCGTTGAGTTAGTTAGCAGTACACTTGGTGTTGGGAAATCTACGATTTACAGAGTTATTAAAGAAGAGAAATGTGGTAGTTTTCAAATGCCACGTAATGCTCCAGGGAAACCAAAATTTCAAATAGAATATCATTTTAAAGAAGGACTTCGACGGAAAGTGCATGAATTCTTCTTTAGACAAGAATTTCCAACATTGGATAAAGTTCTTGTCTCAGTTCGAGATGATAAGGATTACCCAGAAATGAGTCGAAGTACGTTATGGAAACTTTTAAAAGAAATAGGCTTCCGCTGGAAAAAGAATCCCAGAAAGTCTATTTTATTAGAAAGAAGCGATATTGTCATATGGAGAAGACATTTTCTAAGAACCATAAAGGAAATGAGAAACCAAAAAAGAAAAATATTTTATCTTGATGAAACATGGATCAACGAGGGTCATACACCAAATAAATTTTGGCAGGATGAAACTGTTACAAGTCAAAGGCACGCTTTTGTAAATAACTTATCTACTGGTTTAAACCCACCATCAGGAAAGGGACGCAGGCTGATAATAGTACACATTGGCAGTTCAGACGGTTTTGTTGAAGGTGGTTTATTAACTTTTGAATCAACTCGTACCGGTGACTACCATGAAGACATGAACGCTGATGTCTTTCAAGAATGGTTCGAACAAATGATAGATCTTCTTCCTAAGAACTGTGTAATAGTAATGGATAATGCAAGTTATCACTCCAGACTTATAGAAGGACTGCCCACAACCAAGTGGTTAAAAAAAGACTTGCAGAATTGGCTGAGTTCAAAAAATATTACGTACCATCCCGGATCTATAAGAAAGGAACTTTATTCGTTGTGTGCCCTTCATAAAGAAAAATTTAAAAAATACGAAATTGATGAAATTGCCAAAAATCGTGGAATGACAGTACTTAGATCCCCACCATATCATTGTGAATTAAACCCGATTGAACTGGTATGGGCACAGATAAAGAGTGAAGTTTCAAGAAAAAATACCACTTTTAAAATTCATGATGTTAAACAGTTGTTTTTGGAGGCCGTAAATAATGTAAAACCTGAAAACTGGGAAAAGGCAGTAAATCACACTATTAAAGAAGAGGAAAAAATGTGGAAGCTGGACAATATTACTGATAAAATGATCGAGCCAGTTATTATAAATCTTGGTTCTGAAAGTTCATCTTCTGAATCTGATTTGGATTTGTAACAAGTAGCTGTAAGTTTTATATTAATATTTTTATTCATCTATTTAACATACCTTAGACGGTTTTAAAAACTCTTTTTCTCTTTTGTAATTTTTAAAAATTAAAAAAAATGTGAATTTTTTAAAACCCTTTTTAATGTAGGCCAGTCAGTTCTAATATAGTGTGTGATAAAAGAGGTCACTTTTGTTTACATACACATAACACTTTATAACACTGAAATAATTCATTTATTTTTTACAATTATTCAAAGTAATTTTTCAATTAATCTTGAGCACGCCCATGGAGTGGTCGGAGATACCAGTTAAAATTATGCTAATTACTCTCTCGTTCATAAAAATAAACTATAGGCGAAGCATAGACGATAAGCTCCTATGGTTGATTGAGTGAATGTATTGTACGGTGAATATGTATATCTGCCTGTCTAGTGATATTGACTAAGCATCTAGTACCTCTAGCAACAAAAGTGTTTAAAACAAAATTATTATCATTTTAATGCTCAATAAATGTACTTTTCTGCTAATAAACCGCAAATATAATTTACAACTAAGTTGCAAAGTTGTATTTCAATTACACAAAGGAGACGACTGTCTCTGATTTCAACATAATTATAACTTTCAAACAAGAAATACACAAAAAATAACAATAATGAGTAATCCTAAATGAACATAAAACTGGAAAATAATAATTCGAAAACAAGACTTCTAAAATTAACACAAAAGGTAGATGTGGAGCTAACGTTGCCAGTTTGAAAAAGTGTCTTAACTTTCTTGAATGAAATTATTACGGTTATTATGTAACTTACAAAACTGCTGATACTCTAACAATAAGAACAAAAGTATCTGAATTAAATTTTGAGTAAAATACATTTAAATACAGATTTGAATATAAATATTTCTATATGAATCATTATCAATCTCATTTTATATAAAGCTAAACCCAGAGTAGACAAAGACCTTCTTACAGAACAGAAAATTTGAAACAAAATGATGTTGAATGATAAATACATAATTAATTACGGTGTAATATAGAAGTTCTTAATTACTTTCTAAATAAATAAATATTACCTTCATTCTCAACAGGATTAGACCGAATCACAAGAAATATAGACATAATTTTAAACAGTAGAAAAAGTAGAAACAAGAAAAAATATATATTAAAATATGTGTATAAGACCTGTATAGTAAAGGCAACCGTATATGTAGGGTAGTTGGGGCAAAAACACGCAGTTTTGTTATCCCCTGTCGTTTTCAGAAATTATAACAGTTTGGAACTTTTTCAATTTTATTACGGGAGAGCTTACATATTGTTTTTTCCATTTTAAGTATCGGAAGTAGTTCTATAATTTCTCTAATAAATGAAAAAATCAGTTTTAAAAAATCTTCATTTGCGTACTATTGCCTCTACAAATGGGGCAGTAGTACGCAAGTGCGTATTTTTGTTCCAAAACTAAAATGTATAAAATGTCAAACAAAAGAGATGGAGGGCATTTAAAAGAAACCAATTTGTATTGAAAAAAAATATTATGGCCTTGTTGATTATGATTATTTTGTAGAGTCACAAGGTCTTTTTTAATCTGTTCTAAAATCGGATGATTCGGATATATTTTCTGAATTCCCTGGATTGCACTTAAGGAATCTGTGAATATTACTGTCATGTCTTCAGGTCGATTAAGAGTTTGTTGTACTGCCTTAGATATCGCAAAAAGTTCAGCAGAATATATTGAGTAGTCCTTAGGTAGTGGAAACTTGAGCACAGAATCCTCTGTGACAATGGCGGATTCTACTTTTCCAATTCGGGTGTTTTTGATGCATCGGTATAAACTAGTTGACAGGATGAATATTTATTTTTAATATTGTAGAAGTATTGGAGCAAAAGATATGAAGGGTATTATCCTTAGTATAAGTTGACAGATCTGTGTTACAATATGGAATTTGTATAGTCCAAGGGGAGCATAATCAATATTGGTATGCATAATACTCGGAAATGTGAAGTTGCTAATTCTTTTGCTAAATGATGGTCGAAGATTAGGATTTTAATTGTAATTAGAATGGTAATGTGTGAGAAAGCATAGGGTAGACCGGGTTGTTTGGATTAGTTGATAGCTTGCTTACGTATTGTAAACTGAGACATTATCTTTTAATGGAAAGTGGAGATTCATTTGCTTCGACATAAAGACTTTCAACTGGACTGTTCTGTAGGCTCCTAGAGCTAGTCTTAGTGCGGTATTTTGTACAATATCTAATTTTTTTAATGTTGAGTCCTTGATATATACAATTGATCCATAATCCAATTTACTGCGGATTAAGGATTTGTAAATATTTAGTAGCTGTGTTGTGTCTGCGCCCCAGTTATGATTTGCTGTTACTTTATGAATATTTATGTTTGTAAATATGATTTTTTAAGTAATTGGATGTGTTTGCTCCAAGTTTCTCAATGTTTTCTATAAACTTGATTATGCAGTGTTAATTTTAGAAGATTTTCAACACCACCAGTTTGATGTTTTCGAGAAAAGCACATTACTTTGGTTTTAACCGCAGAAAATTTCAGTCCTGTTGTTTTAGACGATTCTTGTAGGGAATTAATAGAAAGTTGAATAATTTTTGGTGCCATATTAAGATTCTTATCTAAACAGTCAATTAAACCTGTTTTAGGACGTAAAACAGTATTTTCCGTCGAACAAGAAAAGCAAATTGCTGAACATGTGCTTTTGTTAGCAAACATATTTTATGGTATTACTATTACTGAGCTACGACGGTTAGCTTATGACTTAGCTGAAAAAAATTCCGTAAAACATAGTTTTAATAAGGAAAACAAAATGGCAGGAATGGATTGGTTAAGGGGTTTTATAAAACGTCACAAGATTAGCTTGAGAAAACCCGAGGCTACTAGCATAAATCGAGCACGTGCTTTTAATAAAATTGAAGTTGAATTGTTTTATAATAATCTTGATGCAGTTTTAACGAAATATAAATTTCCTGCAAGTAGAATATACAATATGGATGAAACAGGCATATCATCTGTACAACGGCCAGGAAAAATCCTTGCTCCACAAGGTCAAAAACAGGTTGGAAGCATGACAAGTTGGGAAAGAGGAAAGAACGTAACTGTCGTCTGTGCAATGAGTGCTTCTGGTAATTACATACCGCCAATGTTTATTTTCCCCAGAAAACGTATGACACCCCTTTTGCAAAAAGATGGACCTGTAGGATCAATATATTGTTGTTCAGACAATGGCTGGTCTAATGAGAAACTCTTTCTTGAATGGCTCCAACATTTTGCAAAGATTGCGAAACCTACCGAAGACGATCCTCTGTTATTGGTCCTGGACAACCATGGTAGTCATATTACATTGACCAATTATGAATTTTGTAAGGCTAACTATATTCACGTTATATCGATACCGCCACACACGTCCCACAGACTACAACCTCTAGATGTGGCTTTTTATAGCCCATTAAAAAATGGTTTTCAACAGAGAATGTGATTATTATATGAAAAATAATTTACACCAAAAAATCACACCTTATGAAATTGCGTCAATATTTAACAAAGCCTACATGAAAATTGCCACCATTGAAAAAGCTGTATCAGGATTCAGCTCAACTGGAATTTATCCTTTTCACCCAAATAAGTTTTCAGAAGACGATTTTGCTCCATCTCAACTTATCCAACACATCATTATTGAAGAAAAAGTTGACCACGAAATTGACCAATTAGTTGACCAAATTGGTACTGATGAATCTACTAGCTTCAATAATTTGGAGGTCAATACAGATCCACAGCCGTCCACTAGTTTTCAAACAAGCATAGTAGAATTGTCGCCTTTACCATTAACAGAAATAACATCTCAAAAGCTGGCAAATAATGATAATGATAATAAAAAACAACACTCTATTATTATGACATCTACTCCTATAAAACATATCCTTGAAGATGCCAAACTAAGAAAAGAAGAAAAGATAAAAAAGAAAGAGCAAGCAAATAATATAAAAAAAGAAAAACAAAATAGGAAAAGAGGTCAAGAGAACAGACCAGAGAAAACATCTAAAAGAGTTACTAAGGGTAAATCAGTTCTCAAAAATGTGGGTTTAAAAGGAGTAAAGAAAACGCACAAAAGACGCATTCATTTCGATTCCAGCTCTTGGTTGGAAGATATTGATATTAAAACCATCTGCGATGATGATGACGACGATGACACATTGTTTGATGTCTACTGTGACTCCAATAAAGAAGTATGTGTAATTTGTGGAGAGTTTGGGGCAAACGAACTATGGTATCGTTGTGTTTTATGTTCTAATTGGGCTCATTCCGAATGTACCGGTTATGATACACCAGAAAATTATGTCTGTGACTTTTGTGCAAAATAATTTTTTTTTCTTGATTTTTATAAAAATTGTTTTAATTTTTTTGTAATATGTTTTCCTAGTTCAGTTTAATAAAATGTTTATTTTCAACCTGCTGCAGGTCTCCTGTTATAATTTTAGTATTTTCTAAGTTTTCAATATTATGTCGGTATTACCCACCAACAGTGTCGGCATTACCCCAGTATGGTGGGGAATGCCGACACTTGCTAATCTTTTCTTTAGTATGAAATAACTCTTATCAAAATGTGAATATAAATTTCTAATTACACCTATAATGAGCTAATTAGTCCAGCAATATAATGCATTATTTAAATCTATATATTTACTTTTCAGTAATGTGTTATATCGATCTAAAGCTTAAGGTGTCGCCATTACCCCACCTTCCCCTATTCATAAACGCATTTACAAAACACTTGATATGGATATTAAAGAAACTCAATTTGGATTCCGTAATGGCGTAGGTACCCGTGAAGCTCTCTTTGCATTCAACGTACTAATCCAGAGATGCTTGGATGTGAACCAAGATATGTACGTCTGTTTCATAGACTACAACAAAGCTTTCGACAAAGTCCGCCACAAAGAGCTAATGGACATCTTCAAAGCAAAACAACTACAACACAATGACCTTCGAATTATAACAAATCTATATTATAAACATCAGGCACATGTACGCATTAATGAACACACATCAGAAGAGTTCGAAGTTAAAAGAGGAGTGCGACAGGGGTGTGTATTGTCACCACTACTATTCAATGCATACTCTGAAGAAATTATGAAAAGAGCTCTTGAGGGAGAAACAGCAGGAATCAAGGTCAATGGAACACCAATTAACAACATTAGATATGCGGACGATACTATCATAATAGCAGACAACCTCCAAGACCTCCAAAAGCTAATGAACAAGATAGTTGAGTATGGAGAAGAATATGGATTATCAATAAACACCAAGAAAACCAAATTTATGAGGATATCAAAAACCCAAAATAATGGTGAAAGCCTGACAATTAACGGTAGTGCTTTAGAACAAGTTGAAAACTACCACTATCTTGGCACAATAATTAATCACACAAACGATTACTCCAAAGAAATCAAAGTTCGAATAGAGAAAGCACGTACAAACTTCAATAAAATGAGAAAGGTACTTTGTGCAAGAGAACTAAAATTGGACTTGAGAGTTAGGCTGGCAAGGTGTTATATTTTCTCGACTCTGCTTTATGGGATGGAAGCATGGACACTTAACGCGTCGACTGCTAAAAAGTTGGAAGCATTTGAAATGTGGGTGTATAGAAGAATCCTGAAGATATCATGGACCGAGCATGTGACAAACAACGAAGTCATGAGAAGAATCAACAAAAGAATGGAAGTATTGGAAACCGTCAAGACACGAAAGCTGCAATACCTGGGGCATGTTATGCGTAATGAGAGATACAACCTACTTCAATTGATTATACAAGGGAAAATCCAGGGCAAGAGAAGTGTAGGAAGAAGAAGAATCTCATGGTTGCGTAACTTGAGGGAATGGTACGGATGCACATCAATTGAACTATTCAGAGCAGCAGCATCTAAGATTAGAATAGCCATGATGATTGCCAAATTCCAGCTCATCAGATTCTTTTATTCGGTGATCTAACGTTACGTTCTGGTTAATGGTGTTTTTTAATTGTTCACATAAGAGGTTAGTGATGGTTTCGGCCATTCCTTGAAGGAAGTTTATTTTATTTAAGAATAAAACTCTGAAAACTTTTGTTTTCCACACTTTCACAACATTTATTACTATTTAATCTGTATTTTTGCTATGTGCATTGTTGTAGGCATTAATAAATGTTAATTAAAGAAGGGGAAATATAATTATCATTCACAATTATATCTTTACTTTTTAATTAAATAACTTCCATAGATTCTAATAAAGATAGCTCTATAAATAGAACTAATAGGACTTCATTTTAAATAAGGAGATTTTAAAATTGCTCAATAAAATAACGATTATGATCTAAAAGGTAAAGAGCGTACCTAAAATATGTTTTTCTAATAAAAAATTTACAAACTTTATTTAATAAACTATACCAGTGATATTATATCCGTGGGGCGCGCCCCCTAGGGGGGCGCGGTATTATTAATGGGGGCAGGGGGCGTGAGCCTATTCGAAAAAAAAACATCAACAACATTGACTAATTTACTAAAATCAAAGCAAAACAAAATTCTTACAAAATAAAAAATAAAATACACATGAACACTGATATAACAGGTATAATTATAAAGAGCACTGAACACTAAATTATGAACAAGTTTAATAATAAATCAGTGACTTCCTTGAGCTTGTTTTGTAGAGCAAAGTTTATCGAAACGGGGTGTAATATTAGAAATAGACGTTCTCAGTTCTTTTTCTATATTTAGCTGCGATCTATATTTGGTCTTCAAAGCAGCCACCGCAGAAAATCCTGTTTCGCAAAGGTAGGATGTTGAAAACGGCAATAGTATACGGAACGCTCTGGTTTTCAGTGCAGAAAACTCATCATTTACTCCTGCCCAAAATTCAAAGAGGGATTTATTATTAAACTGTTTCTTGATTTCATCATTTGCCGTGAAGTCAATGAAGGTTTCTTCTTCGGCAGTAGAGAGCCCTTCCGGTGTAATTTGGAACGGATTCCTAACCCACTCGTAACTACGTATTAATTTGTCGTCGGCAAAAAAATATCTTTTAAAATTTTTAGTCAGCATCGCTAAATGATTTTCAATGGTTACAAAAACAACTTTCACGTGTTGTTCTTCAACCTTGTAAGTTTTAATACATTCATTCACATTTGCAAACATTTCTAGGTTTTTTTGCTTTAAATTTCTGCTCCACAATTCCAATTTTTTACAAAAACCATTAACTTTATCACTCGTATCCAATATATGTGTATTGGCTCCTTGAAGCTGAATGTTCAAAATATTTAGTTTCTCGAATATGTCAACCAAGTAGCTCAATTTCATCAAAAATAAACTATCTCGAAACATCTCGGCTTCCGGTCTATTTTCTTCTTCTAGAAAAATAGCGATTTCATGTCTTAATTCAAAAACACGTTGTAAAAATTTCCCACGTGATAACCATCTTGCCTCACAATAAAATAATAATGCTGATGTAATGCACCTGTCTTTACAAAGTGCAGAAAAGATTCTGGTTTTTAAAGGTCTCATTTTTATGTAATTAACTACTGTTACAACCGTTGTTAGCACAATATTCAGGCCAGGAGACATTTCTTTGGAAGCCAGAGCTTCTCTGTGGATCATACAGTGTGTCCATATACACATTGGAGACTTTTGTTTCACAAGCGCTTGTAGACTATGAAATTTTCCGGACATTGCACGAGCACCATCTGTGCATATTCCGACGCAATTCTTCACTCTATTTTGCTTCATTTATATAATCGTTTAAGATAGCAAATAATGCGAGCGACGTTGCTTTCAGTTCTATTGGTTTGCAAAAAAGTAGTTTTCTACTAATGATATGCCATCACAAAATCGAACGTAGGCAATAAAATGAGCATCTTTATTGCTATCTGTTGCCTCATCAAGCTGAATCGAAAACAGCTTGTCGCGCAACTTCCCGAGTAGCTGATCCTGTACATCTTCAGCTATATCACAAATTCGACGGGCAACAGTATCATTTGATAGAGGTATAGACTCCAA
>CAKJVB030000169.1:890-26891 GCA_918026665.1 Diabrotica balteata | reverse complement strand
CTTTTAAAAAATTTCAAATTTTTGCTAAACGCAATTTTCTCTCCGTCAGCACAGGGTGTCCTTGTCGGTAGCTTCTGGATTCTCGCCAGGTAGGTAAAACCCTCGGAGGAGGATAAATAAAGTTGAATAACATTATTAGGGCTTATTCCGACTTTTGACAAACCAGTGTGTTTATTGTATTTAAAATAGGAAATGTTATATAAATAAGCAGTAAGTACCTATGATTTTATTAAATTTTTATACGAATAGAAACATTTTCTGTTGATTTTCCATTTTCTTTCTAAATATTTATACTGTTTTTATAATAATACAATTGTTTCAGTATTTGCTTATATAATAATAATTTATTATATAGAAACAGCGTAGAGTTTTGGTCAATCATCCAGTACATTTTTTTTGTATTTCAATCAGAATTATTATTTTCTTTTCTTCTTTACATGAGCTCAGAGTAATAACCAAATTTGCAGTATTTGAATATGAAATTTAATTATTTATATTTATTGGTTAGCAACCTACCAATCGTAAAATCAAATACTGCTCAAAGAAACAATGTACCGTCTCGGAACCGGATTGATACTATGAAGACGACTACGGCAAGAAATAAGGACAAGCGAAAAAACATCCAAAACCCAGATGAGAATTACTTGGAATATCAGATCACTCAACTCAAGGGACCAAGAAATAACCCAAGTGTTGAAAGAGAAAGAAATAGACATTTGTGCTCTACAACAAACAAAAAATAAAGGAAAAGGTCAATCAAAATTAGGTGAAATACATACTAATCTACAGTGGAGTAGCAAAAGAAAACAGGGCCAAAGAAGGTGTAGCCTTACTAATACACCAAAGGTATCAAAATTACATCAAAGAGTGTCAATACATATCAGAAAGAATAGTAACATCAAAGATAAGAATGGAGAAGGAAAACCTGAACAGTATCGGAGTATACGGCCTAGAAAATAATAAGCCTCAAACAACAAGGGAAGTGTTTTACGACCAATTACAACAAGTAGTAGATCAAGTCAAAGAAAAGATGATAATTCACAGCTAATTTGATTATAATAATTAAGGAACCTCATTTTTTGCCATGTTAAGGAATGGGATTTGTATTTTTTGTTAAAAAATTTGCACAAACATTGTACCTCTACAGGACCCCTACGAATTTTCAAAAATGTAGTTCAAATGGCGACTAGGAAGAACCTACAAATCCAAACCGAACAAGCAATTTCAAACTAATAAAATTTTCTATATCTCCGGATCTACTCAATGGATTTTGATCATTCTTATTTTTTTATTTTGTATGATCTATTTTTAATTTGTATGTAATTTCTACGTACATTAGGAATTAGTAATTTGTTTATATATTAATTCATTAATAAATAGTCTAGTTTGTTTTAAACAATTCGTGCAAAACAATTTTCTTCCAAAAATCTATTTTTTTTAATACTCGTATCAATAACCATAGAAACTGTCGCGTTTTTTTGCATTAAATTGTGAATAATTAAAAAAAGCTCCAAATTCAAGGCAAAAAAAGAAGTAGGTTTTCTTCCTAGAGGTCTACAATAACTAAAAAAGTTGTCAGCGACCTGGATTATTGAGTGTCACGAACATGGTCTAGTTTTTTGCTTATTTCCCTGGAGTATATATTTGATTAACATCTGTGTAATTTCTTTGTCGCTTCCTCGCTGGTTTTGCATATTGCTATGATAGCAATATCTTCGGTAAATGTTGCAATTGTATATTTTCTAGGACAATAATATAACACGTATACAAAAGGTAAAGACACTTCTTTGTGGCAGCCCTGCTGTAATATCTGTCAATTCCATGTATGTTTCTTCCTGTTTAATTCTGAAATATCTTTCCAAGATGCAGGAGTCAATTATTTGAGAGTATCGTTTTGGTAAATGTAGTCTTAGTTTATAGTTATGGCCTCTTTGCCATACTTTATCATATACCTGAGTCACATCCTATTTTATTGATATAAGGTTGAATGCTCCAATAAATGAACTTTAAAAAATGAAGGCAAATTTCGAGCACAAATTTAATAATCAAATCTTGCCCAAGTACTTTCGCTTTCTACAGCATCATCAGGGGCATCTGCGCTTGCTGGATAGACCAAATTTGACGAAGTAAGTCTAAAATGTTAATCACAAAAAACTTTTATCATCCATTAACTTCGAGTTTTTTATCGAAGTTTATTAATTTTCTTCATTAAAAAAAACTTTTCTTGGCTTATTTCAGATTCCCCTGATGATGCTGTAGAAAGCGAAAGTACTTGGGCAAGATTTGATTATTACATTTGTGCTCGATATTTGCCTTAATTTTTCAACGTACATCCTAAAATGTCAAAATGTCCATCATATTATCCTTCATGATCCATATTTCACATCCATATAAATAGTTATACAGTATATTTCATCATCATCATCATCATCATCAATGGCGCTACAACTCTTCGTAAGTCTTTGCCGCGGTTACTATTGCCTTCCATGTTTGTCGGTCCTGTGCCAGTAATTCCCATTGTCGCACTCCCATTTTCTCTAGATCTAGGAGTATATTTACATATAACAAATTAAATCCTTAGTTGTAAATTTTTGAAATAAGTACTCAGTATACATCTAAGTTTTATAAATGCTCCTCATAAATCTCATAACTCTAAACTTTTGTACTCCGTTCTTTGTTGACAATTAGTTGCATAGGGCCGACGTTTACTAACCACAAGCACACAAGTAAATTATCTTATTTCTTTCATTTGACAATAATAATTGTCTGTTAGATTAGCACTGTAAGAGGTAAATTAGTCTCTTACTGAATGATAATAAACAACACATCAAACTTATTCTGAAACTATTTCTTGTGTCATGGTATATTTTATTAGATTTTGGTGTAATAAATCAAACCTATCAAATTCAATATCAAAAATCAAAATTGGAAATGATAGCGTGACTAAATTATTCCTTCCTTCAAGAAATTTTAAAAAGAACTGATTTCTATTACTTATCCAGTGCAAGGACAGTTATTTTGTTATTTATATCGAATAGAGAATACAGTTAGTTTGCGGTATGGACCCCAAAAATATTTTATTCGAAAAGATTGATAAATATATGGAACTGTGGGAAAATATGCTACAAAAATTTCAAGATTTTTATTATAATTTTTATTTGAAACACCTTCTAAAGAAACATTAGACATAATTCTATATTTATTATATAGTTTCATTTTATCAATTTTAATGATCGTGATACTAATTAGATAAGATTTTTATTATAATTTTTATTTGAAACACCTTCTGAAGAAACATTAGACATAACTCTATATTTATATCGTTTCATTTTATCAATTTTAATGATCGTGATACTAATCAAATTTTTATGATATATAATAATAATCTTTTTTTTATATAATTTTTATTTTCCGTAAACTTTAATCTACATTAAACTTCAGACAGCCAATTTTTCCGTAAAAAAAATAACAAATAAATTATGTATGTACATTTGTTACATTGTAAATTTATGAATAGATTATATTACTTTGATCTGTTATTATATTTACTCAAAATACCACTAAAGAGAGTTTATGGTCTTATTGTAAGACAAAACCTGTCACTGCAGGGGTTGTCTCGGTGTATAATCGGCTCGAGTAAAAGGTAAACGCATTTTTGACCTGGGCTTGAAAGAGATCTAAACGAAGTTTAGAATATTACTTCATGAACAGATTTTGTTTTCGTAAAGAAAGAAATTTTTGAAATAGAGATAGCAAACTGAAATTTACCGTTAGAATATTCGAGGATAAGCCTTAAGCTAAGCATTAAAATACCAATACGCAATGAGGAAAACTAAAAATTGTATTAATTATACAATTAACATAAAATAAAATAAAAACTGAAGAGTCCAGCAGGAATCTAGTAAAATGAACTACCCTTCAACTTAGTAATATAGGCAAGATCATAGAATACATGCATGAGTTTTATTATACCGATTTAAATTTTGAGACAGACACACAAACAATGTTTTTGGTGTACAACATTTTCTGGTCACCAGCATCAACCACCTGTATTTCTAGCCTGTAAGTTAAAAAGGATAAACTATCAAAAAACTGAAGAAATAAGTCCTAAATTTGAATGTACCGGAAAAAACAGAGGGCAACTGTCTTTTGCCGGCTTTACTACTCGATTAGTTGTCATTCGACTTATATGATCGTTATATTCTGTTTTTTTTATTTCTTACCCAGTTCTTGATGTTCTCCACCTTGCACCTGAGTCGTATATCTGTACTTTTAGCTCAATCCCATAGTGTTTTACCATGAAATTTTCTTAGTGTTTTCATCTCTGCTGTTTCTAACATCCTTTTGTCCTCTCTGTGTCAAGTCATGTTTCCTTCGCATATGTCATTATTGGTCTGATGACTGTTTTGTAAATTCTGCCTTTCACTTCTTTTCCGATATTTTTATTTCTCCATGTTGTTTCAGTCAGACAACCTGCTGCTCTTTTTGCTTTACAAGCGACTAAATCTTCCACACCAAGATATTTAAAGTCCGTCGCTAGTTCTATTATCTGACCTTCCAGCTCCATCGTCGACATCTTAGTAAACTTGCTGTTATAACCATGCATTTTGACTTATTTGGGAAATTAGTATTGCGTCGCCTGCATAGCAGATTATTTTAAGTTGTTTTTCTACCATGTTATCATTTTCTAATATTTCATTAACAGCAATCTTCTCTGATATTCTTTTTCTGTATAAGTATTCCGTGAATTCCGTGATAATACTAGGCCATGTTTGCTACTTACATCTGCTGAGTTGAGGCATCTTGAGGCTAACGTAAACTATCATTTTATTGTTATTGAATGTATATTTGTGTTGGTATTTGTGGTCAAAAAATGTTTTGGTTATTTTAAGTTCGTTAAAACCAACAAAATTCATATTAAGAAATTTATTGATACACAAATAAGTGTTACAACAGGTATACATAACATAGATCTATGGACTCTAAAAGTGGAATAATACTTACAAAAAAGAATGACACAAAGCAAATGAAATTGGATAGCTTTCACTTTCAGAAATTTAACGAACTAAGCTCTAAATTTGTGTATGTAAAGAAAAAGACGAGTCTGGAGATATGAAAAACTAAGCACATGAAGAATTAGTATACAGACATATATTGTTCTTTTCTAAAATTGACAACCATGAAGAAAATACACATGCTACAAAAACTGAAATAAAATTGGCAAGCTTTGACTAATATTGCAGAATACCTTCTGGTCTAAACTTTCATATAATGTTTTTTTTTATTCTTCAAAATTAAAAATCCCTGCCTGCTTGTAGATTTCTTGAAACATATGCGATATTTCCAAAACATCCCTTCCAAAAAGCGTTAAAAGCAAAGTAGACGAACAAAAACTATCTCAAAAATCATTCATATTAAAAAAAAATTAAATTTGCTCCTGTCTCTTAGAATTTTCGGATCAGTCCTCATATAATAATAAAACTTGTTCTACCTATACCATCTGCTAATTTGACTTTCATTTCTTGGCAACTAATATTTACTTTTAAATGCAAATCAAGTTGTGTAACCTACTTCTCGTAGATAAAATTGTCTTAGCTTGTATTTGTCGAGTTTTGAAAGGGAAACATTCTAACGATTTAAAGTGTAGGCCAGGCTGGGTACGAAAACACAAACAAATTCTCACGGAACTGCTAATACTATATCAGTCTTTTAAATGGGCACGATGTATAGGCTGAGTAAGACAAGTGAGGAATTTACCTCAACCTCCAAATAAAGCAGGTGACATTCGTGTTAAGAAGCCTCTCCTAACCTAACTTTCTCTCTTTTTGTGTTATATTTAATAATATATTATGAACATATTCTTATAGAAAATATTGTGTAATTCTTCTTAAATTATATATTTTGAATATCGCAACATATTAACCAGATATATTATTCTTAAGTCGTGTCTGGTATGCATGCATGATAATTTTCCTTTTGTACACCTGCCTAGATTGTTTGTTGCAGCATTTCTCGTTTCGAGATTAACAACAACGATCATTGTTTGTTGGTTTGGAAATTATTATGGATAGCTAATTACCAAAGAGACAAATTTAGGCTAATCTTATCGACCTATTTCTTGTTTTTTTTTATTTTTCGTTTGTATTTAAAACTTTAGAACGGATGTTAAAAACATACACTATAGTGTATTATTATGTATGAGAGAGTAATAAAACAATAAATTATGTATGCAAATCCCTAAACTGTTGATACGGGTGACTCAATGAAAAACAGATATTTGTCAACAAGTTTACAGAAGTATATAGGAAAACAATTTTAAATTGAGTATGACCACCAGGTATAAAGGTTGGAGCAGAATAGAATACAATAGTTGTGAGGGTTACTAATCCCTAAATAAGGTTGCCAGTGTCGGAGTGATGGAGGTTAACAGGTACTAATGAATTTGCAAGAAATGTAAGATGTTTATTTTATTGGTTATATATAACCAATAAAAGTTTAATAAGTACCTACCTATTTGCAAAATAAAGTTTAATTCTTTAGATAAAATAAAACGTTTTATTTTATCTGAAATGAGTGCATTCCACGAAGTAAGGGTTTCAACAATCAAACATTTAATTCTTTAATTCCAGGAATCTACGACAGTAATTGACTAGATAATTACCTTCTAAACTTATTCCACAGAAAATGTGATAGTGGGTTTTTCCATTTTGTAGGAAGGTCCAAGTGGCGTATTCAAAATTCTTAACAGTTCACTAAAAGTAGGTACTTCAGTTGCAAGGTGCAGTTTATTGTGTATACTAGTGTTATGGAAAATTTGGAAGTGCCGTGTAAACGCCGAAAAATTGGTCCTTTAACAGTTAATGAAAAAACATTAATATTTAATTGTTTTAAATCATTTACAGACAAACGTTTATGTGAAAGTGTTGATGAGACCGTTGAGTTAGTTAGCAGTACACTTGGTGTTGGGAAATCTACGATTTACAGAGTTATTAAAGAAGAGAAATGTGGTAGTTTTCAAATGCCACGTAATGCTCCAGGGAAACCAAAATTTCAAATAGAATATCATTTTAAAGAAGGACTTCGACGGAAAGTGCATGAATTCTTCTTTAGACAAGAATTTCCAACATTGGATAAAGTTCTTGTCTCAGTTCGAGATGATAAGGATTACCCAGAAATGAGTCGAAGTACGTTATGCAAACTTTTAAAAGAAATAGGCTTCCGCTGGAAAAAGAATCCAGAAGTCTATTTTTTAGAAAGAAGCGATATTGTCATATGGAGAAGACATTTTCTAAGACCATAAAGGAAATGAGAAACCAAAAAAGAAAAATATTTTATCTTGATGAAACATGGATCAACGAGGGTCATACACCAAATAAATTTTGGCAGGATGAAACTGTTACAAGTCAAAGGCACGCTTTTGTAAATAACTTATCTACTGGTTTAAACCCACCATCAGGAAAGGGACGCAGGCTGATAATAGTACACATTGGCAGTTCAGACGGTTTTGTTGAAGGTGGTTTATTATCTTTTGAATTAACTCGTACCGGTGACTACCATGAAGACATGAACGCTGATGTCTTTCAAGAATGGTTCGAACAAATGATAGATCTTCTTCCTAAGAACTGTGTAATAGTAATGGATAATGCAAGTTATCACTCCAGACTTATAGAAGGACTGCCCACAACCAAGTGGTTAAAAAAAGACTTGCAGAATTGGCTGAGTTCAAAAAATATTACGTACCATCCCGGATCTATAAGAAAGGAACTTTATTCGTTGTGTGCCCTTCATAAAGAAAAATTTAAAAATACGAAATTGATGAAATTGCCAAAAATCGTGGAATGACAGTACTTAGATCCCCACCATATCATTGTGAATTAAACCCGATTGAACTGGTATGGGCACAGATAAAGAGTGAAGTTTCAAGAAAAAATACCACTTTTAAAATTCATGATGTTAAACAGTTGTTTTTGGAGGCCGTAAATAATGTAAAACCTGAAAACTGGGAAAAGGCAGTAAATCACACTATTAAAGAAGAGGAAAAAATGTGGAAGCTGGACAATATTACTGATAAAATGATCGAGCCAGTTATTATAAATCTTGGTTCTGAAAGTTCATCTTCTGAATCTGATTTGGATTTGTAACAAGTAGCTGTAAGTTTTATATTAATATTTTTTTTCATCTATTTAACATACCTTAGACGTTTACTCTCTTTGTAATTTTTAAAATAAAAAAATGTGATTTTCTAAAACCCTTTTTAATGTAGGCCAGTCAGTTCTAATATAGTGTGTGATAAAAGAGGTCACTTTTGTTTACATACACATAACACTTTATAACACTGAAATAATTCATTTATTTTTTACAATTATTCAAAGTAATTTTTCAATTAATCTTGAGCACGCCCATGGAGTGGTCGGAGGTGACAGTTAAAATTATGCTAATTACTCATCTCGTTCATAAAAATAAACTATAGAATGGTGGTCATACCAAAAAATTACTACCGAACAATCAAATTGAATACAAACGAGGATGTGGAACTAATGATGTTCGAGTTACATTTGTAACGATATACAGGAGAATTTCTAGAAAAAATGATTTGCCTCTTTTATCTCTAGATGTAGAGATGTGTTACAAACTACTAAAAAAGGAACTAGAGGAAAGAAAATCTGCTATGGATGAAAATATGTATATGCATTAGATACCGCAGTGGTGTTCCTACAGTTTGTAAAGTTAAAACTACAAAAAAAACTAGTATCCTTTCCATTAACAGCTTTTTATTCAAAATGTTGTAAGCATTCGTACAAATATTTCCGAGATCCTGAAAAGTATTTCGTGAGCTGCTTGTAAAATGTAATTATTTTAGTGGAGAGTAACTTAAATGATAACATAACTGCTTGTGAAATTTAATGTGATGGTTTTAGTATCTATAGATGTAATAAATCTCAGAGAATCAGATGCAAAGTGAGTGGCGTTGGTATACTAGCCACATAATTATATTCCCAATAATCGTAATGTAATTTTTAAATTCAGTTTTTCTAATGTTTGGAAGCTAAATATACTTAAAAGCCTTTTGTAGATTCTAGTATCCATCATGTTGGTTATGAATGTTACTTAAACCTCGATGTTAAAGAAACCATGAATAAGTTGGATTATGAGTAGTTTTAGTCGATGCCCCTTAACAAACTTCCTTTCTTCCATAGACTGGCAGGTATGTACCTACGGTTAATGGTATTGATGTTGCTACAAAATTGTTTTATGAAGTTCTCTCTATAAGGAATTGCTTAAATTGTGTCATTGAAGAAACATGAAATTTCAAACTTTTCACAAGTGGTTCTCTGCTGATCTTAGAAGACTGACTCTGGTGAAGAAATATGCTCACTATATTTATGTAAATAATCGTTCTGATGATGACTATATTAGATTCTCCCACCTAAGAGCGAATATAAACAACAACTGTCTGAAATTTTCCTCAGCTGAGATATTAAAGGTACTGGCCAAAAAAATGATCCGAAATCATTTTGGAAATATATCAATGATAAGCGATCTAGTCATAACCGACCTAACTCCTTATTTTATCAAGTCTAATCTACAACAAATGGTCAATCTATCCATCAATTAAATAACAACTTTAGTAAGTACAAATATTTGTCCTTCTAAGATTACCATGACTGATATTTTTATTGGCATAAATGAGCTGCCCAATAAGCTACTGCTGGTCCAGATGGATTGCCTAATTTTTTATTAAAAAAGTGTGTCTGTAGCCTTGTAATTCCAATTGTTATATTATTTAATAGATCTCCGGAAACCTCTATGTTTCCTTCTTTATGGAAAGAAAGTTATACTTCAGAAAGACAGTATTGAAAATTATCATAGCACTTGTATGCAATCTGCAATCCCTTTGAATGTCTTATAGCAAAAAATCTACTGCAACCAACTTGGTTTGCTATCAATCTGATATAATATCTCATATGGAGCATTTGATCGTGTAGATCACCAAATACTTTTGGGTAAATTAATTAATGAAGGCTTTTATGCCAGGTTTGTCGAATGGATTCAAAACGTGACCTCTTTTATCACACACTATATGAGAACTGACTGGACTACATTAAAAAGGGTTTTAAAAAATTTACATTTTTTTTAATTTTTAAAAATTACAAAAGAGAAAAAGAGTTTTTAAAACCGTCTAAGGTATGTTAAATAGATGAATAAAAATATTAATATAAAACTTACAGCTACTTGTTACAAATCCAAATCAGATTCAGAAGATGAACTTTCAGAACCAAGATTTATAATAACTGGCTCAATTATTTTATCAGTAATATTGTCCAGCTTCCACATTTTTTCCTCTTCTTTAATAGTGTGATTTACTGCCTTTTCCCAGTTTTCAGGTTTTACATTATTTACGGCCTCCAAAAACAACTGTTTAACATCATGAATTTTAAAAGTGGTATTTTTTCTCGAAACTTCACTCTTTATCTGTGCCCATACCAGTTCAATCGGGTTTAATTCACAATGATATGGTGGGGATCTAAGTACTGTCATTCCACGATTTTTGGCAATTTCATCAATTTCGTATTTTTTAAATTTTTCTTTATGAAGGGCACACAACGAATAAAGGTCCTTTCTTATAGATCCGGGATGGTACGTAATATTTTTTGAACTCAGCCAATTCTGCAAGTCTTTTTTTAACCACTTGGTTGTGGGCAGTCCTTCTATAAGTCTGGAGTGATAACTTGCATTATCCATTACTATTACACAGTTCTTAGGAAGAAGATCTATCATTTGTTCGAACCATTCTTGAAAGACATCAGCGTTCATGTTTTCATGGTAGTCACCGGTACGAGTTGATTCAAAAGTTAATAAACCACCTTCAAAAAACCGTCTGAACTGCCAATGTGTACTATTATCAGCCTGCGTCCCTTTCCTGATGGTGGGTTTAAACCAGTAGATAAGTTATTTACAAAAGCGTGCCTTTGACTTGTAACAGTTTCATCCTGCCAAAATTTATTTGGTGTATGACCCTCGTTGATCCATGTTTCATCAAGATAAAATATTTTTCTTTTTTGGTTTCTCATTTCCTTTATGGTTCTTAGAAAATGTCTTCTCCATATGACAATATCGCTTCTTTCTAATAAAATAGACTTTCTGGGATTCTTTTTCCAGCGGAAGCCTATTTCTTTTAAAAGTTTCCATAACGTACTTCGACTCATTTCTGGGTAATCCTTATCATCTCGAACTGAGACAAGAACTTTATCCAATGTTGGAAATTCTTGTCTAAAGAAGAATTCATGCACTTTCCGTCGAAGTTCTTCTTTAAAATGATATTCTATTTGAAATTTTGGTTTCCCTGGAGCATTACGTGGCATTTGAAAAACTACCACATTTCTCTTCTTTAATAACTCTGTAAATCATAGATTTCCCAACATCAAGTGTACTGCTAACTAACTCAACGGTCTCATCAACACTTTCACATAAATGTTTGTCTGTAAATGATTTAAAACAATTAAATATTAATGTTTTTTCATTAACTGTTAAAGGACCAATTTTTCGGCGTTTACACGGCACTTCCAAATTTTCCATAACACTAGTATACACAATAAACTGCACCTTGCAACTGAAGTACCTACTTTTAGTAAACTGTTAAGAATTTTGAATACGCCACTTGGACCTTCCTACAAAATGGAAAAACCCACTATCACATTTTCTGTGGAATAAGTTTAGAAGGTAATTATCTAGTCAATTACTGTCGTAGATTCCTGGAATTAAAGAATTAAATGTTTGATTGTTGAAACCCTTACTTCGTGGAATGCACTCATTTCAGATAAAATAAAACGTTTTATTTTATTTAAAGAATTAAACTTTATTTTGCAAATAGGTAGGTACTTATTAAACTTTTATTGGTTATATATAACCAATAAAATAAACATCTTACATTTCTTGCAAATTCATTAGTACCTGTTAACCTCCATCACTCCGACACTGGCAACCTTATTTAGGGATTAGTAACCCTCACAACTATTGTATTCTATTCTGCTCCAACCTTTATACCTGGTGGTCATACTCAATTTAAAATTGTTTTCCTATATACTTCTGTAAACTTGTTGACAAATATCTGTTTTTCATTGAGTCACCCGTATCAACAGTTTTAGGGATTTGCATACTGTTCTGTATGCTGCTGATTTTCATGCTCTTAATGTACCAAATATTACTTATAAAACAATCCAATATGCTAAATATTTCCTCGTCTATTTTGAAAGGACAAAATATGAACTCTCCTTTACGATCTTAAGATCATGCTATATTTTTCGACCACACTGGAAGAAATTAGTTGGAAAAAAGAAAATATGCATGACAATACATGGCTCAAACCTCATCGTATTTCTACTGAATCAAACGATAAAAGTTTATACCCAGTTTTACAGTTGATAGTGCGTAAAAGTAACTACAAATTTGTATTCAGTAGGTACTGCTTACTCGAAAGCACAAATAAAATTATCGTGATACGGTATTGGGTACGTGAAAAAGTGTATTAACACTTGTTCTACCAAGTGTTAACGGTGGATCCTAACAGACCATAAAAAAGTACAAATTAGTTAACGAACGAGAATTTGTAACTGAGGCTATTTAAAAGTTTAACAGGAATTATGTACTTGAAAACCATCATTTATGGTAAAATTTGGTATCTTACGACAGAATCATTGTCGGAAATATGTAACATCAAAATTCTTCTTCAAAATTCTTTAAATATTTTAGTTCATTTTAATTTTTTTTCAAGATGTGTTGTATTTCGTTCGAACATTTTTGCGTATATGCACAGTTCCTTAAAAAATTACTCAGTGATTTACTTTTATCTGATGCTGGATCACTCAAATTTTAATATTTAAAAATATCTGTTTTATACAGTATTATTGTTAATTTTTACTTAAGTAATATTCATAACTTTCTAAAAATAACCGTTTCAACTCTGTACCGAATGGTAAATTTATATATTTCAAGGATATCTTTCAACAGGTATGGCCCCCTAGAGAGAGCCAGGATTTTGACCTATGAAGGTGGTTCTCGTTGTATTATCTACAGTTTATGTAACACTATGAACACTCGACGTATTTTTATAGGATACAATGAACTGAACACAACATATAAAATGGGTTTGTTTATGCACTCAAAATGTCATAAATGTCCTTGAAATAATAATAGAGTCATAATTCCTCCTTATAAATATTTTGTTGATGTAAATAAGTATAAAGATTTTAGGTAAATATCTATGTATGTAGTACATTATCTATTCATATTATGAATATATGTGCATTTCGTATTTATATACAAGGTTAATATGGGTGTCTTCCGTGTTACTTTTTCAAATTGCACTTACAGTTTGTTCAGTATCATCGCACGCAATGATATCCCTCTATCTAAAGTCTATTTTTTGTATCTGGCAGCTCATTAGAAATGCAAATCTTCAAATATAATTACGGTTTACCTTACAATAGCAATATTTTAATTACTGATTTATAATATTTAGATTAAATGTAATCTATTTATCTATTTAATTACTTAAACCTGGTTAAATGAAAATCTTTATTTACCATATACCAGTAGAATATCTTCTTTCCAGATGGATATTCTACTGGTTTAAATGTTCCCACAGAAAATGGTTGAGGATATAATAATCACTAGACTTGGGCAAATATGTAAAATGATTGCGGACGCCAAGGCAATGTCTGCGAAATGGGATAATGGAAGATCAAACTTAATATTACGCAAAAAACACCGCATCGCAACATGGAATGTTAGGGGCTGCTACAGCCAGGTAAATTGTATATATCATATGGATTTACATCATTCCAAATTTTAAATTTTAATTATGTTGTGACTCTAGTCGATGATAATTCTATAAAAGAATAAAAGAAAGCACGAGTCATTTAGACCAACATTGACGATAATTCCAAATTTCCTAGACCCTGGTATATCTATACTAGTACAACGGAATGTTTTATTATGCTTTATGGCTATTGTAGCAGATGACAATAATTTATTCATGGCGAAAATATATTGATAGATTAGTTTTTGCCTGGGGAGGTGTCTATGACTGAAAGAAATCTATCACTCGGACCTCTGATAATGAAAAATTGTCGTCGTTCGGCATGTAACGTATTCAGTAAACAGTTGTTTTTATCTTTCGATTTTTTGTTGATTCATCTACAGTTACGGTAATGTCATAGGCGAAGATAGAAAAGATTTTATTCTTTAACTAAAATCGTGCTGCCAACATCAAGCCACACCCTAAAATATTTATGAATAAGATTTATTGTAGTTATATATGAATGTATAATGAGTGAAAATATCCTGAATACCATATTTTTTTATATTGTGTCCACAAAACAATGACTTTAATAACAATTTTTCAAATTGTTGAATTGTTTCAAGCTGTCCAATATTGGACAGCTGTCCAATAACTAAATTGGACCGCCCCATCACTAAATTGATTTTTTAGGATTGTAGTAAAATGCCTAAACTTAGAAAATACGATAATATTAAACTTATAGAAGCTGTTAAGGATGTCCAAAATGGCACTGAATCGTATGGAACAGCTGAAAAAAATATATGGAATTCCGAAAGTCCACTATAGAATTTAAATTAAAACATCCGGAACATAAAGATACACTTGGACCGTCTCCTATTTTAACTTGCGAGAAGAAGAATACTCTGATTAGGTACGTTCATTAAATTTATCTTAATCTATAGCTTTATTTGATTTTACATTCAATATTCCAGATGGATACAAGAAACCACTTCAAAAGGTTTCCCCAAAAAGGATAACGATTTAAAAAGCAATGTGCAAAAATATTTAACCGAAAATCTGCGCCCCAATAACTTTAAAGATAATCTACCTGCAGTTGGATGGTTAAAAGTAAGTCACCAAAAAATGTATTTTGATCTGTATTTATCGTTTGATTTTTTTAGGTATTTTTTAAGCGATATCCAGAGGTTTCTAAAAGGACAAGTGAAAGTGTGGCGGCAGCTAGCGCTTGTGTATCTGAACGAGACATCAAAAACTGGTTTAAAAATATTGAAAAATATGTTAGAGAAAAACATCTAGAAGAAGTTCTAACTGATCCATCATGAGTCAGGATTTCAAATATGTCCATCTACTGGAAAAGTATTTGCTATGAAAGGTTCAAAAAATGTTCATAACGTTGAAAAACTGTTAAAAAAAAACGCACGTGATGTTTACATTTTTACCGACGGTAAAATTGCTAAAAGGCATTAATCCTAAATGGGGTGTGGGCAGAAGCGATAATGGTTGGATGACGCAGAGGCATTCTATCAGTATATTGCGAATGTTTTTTACCCCCACCTAATTGAAAATAATATTAAGTAGATGGGCACAAGAGTCACTTAAGTTACCAATTAAGTATATTGTGTAATGAACTGCAGATTGAAGTAATTGCACTTTATCCTAACGCCACAAGGATTTTACAACCATGTGACGTTTCTATTTTCCGTCCATTAAAAGTAACTGGCGGCAGTCAGTGAGAGAATGGGAAGAAACAGCATCCAGGAGGGGTAGTGAATAAGATTGTATTTGATTCTACATTGGAGCAAGCCTCAAAAAAAAAACTGTAAAACTGAAACAGTAGTAAATGGTTTCAAGGTTTGCGGATTGTTTCCATTTTAAGCAGATGCTATTGACTACACATAAATGTTTAGGTAAAGAAGTAGTAAAAAATTTAATCATTTCAGATCATCAAAGAAACCCAAGATGAACTGTAATACTTTTATAAAATATTTTAGGTCCTGAAAAAGGTTCATAGCTTAGAGAATTTAAAAGGAAATCAAAAGAATAATCTACCCAGCGACGATAATTTGAATTTGTTGTTTAAAATTTGTTGGAATTTTTTTGAACATGATCCAAAACATTCAGATAACCCAATGCTTGTTAAAAATAAAGACACAAACATTAATATTACTCAAAGTATAGCTATAACATCTCTTCGTTAAAATACTGAAATAAAAACATCACAACAAAGTGGTCTTGAAAATGTAAATATTTCTGAGAGATAGTAATAGAGTAATAGGATTTTGACAAGAGCTATGAGTCATGTCCGATGCAGTACACAAGTTTACCTGTTATTTTACAAGGTCATAGCTCTTGTCAAAATCCAGTAGCTATACCAATGTACCACGTAACTTCGGAACGACTTTCTTTTGCTATTACATCTGCACGTATATCAAAAAATGTTACGAAAAAAGGTGGAGTTAAAATAAGAGCAGGAAAAACAAAAACAAGAAAGGAAACGGAAAAGAGAAGAAAAATTAACCAAAAATCAGTGTAGCAACAAAAAGAATTAAAGAAAGTCAAATGCTCCATTTGTTTAAATGATATTCAATCGAATAAATTAAAATGCAATGACTGTAGTCTTTATTATCACGTAATGTTGTATTCCTGTTAAGCATATACCTAACGATGGTGATATATTTATGTTTCACAACTGCTTTAATCTGCAGAATAGTGATCCCGATGCTTCCGATTTCCGAATTTTCACTCAATACAAACAAGCACAGAAGCTTTACAAAATTTAATTGTGTCAACTGTATATAGGTATTCCATACCGCATATAAATCTTTGATTTTTCTTGTAATTTTCATTGTTTCTATTTTTTCTTGTGTTAAAGCAGTTGTCTAATAACTAATTTTGAGTTCCTGTACTAAATAAACTGTCCAATAACTTAACGTTGTAATATTTTATAATAGTAAAGAAATTAAAAAGACTTACTCAAATCATTTATTTAACAATCTGATGACGGTTTCGCTTTCTATAATTTGCAAAGCATCTTCAGGTCGAGATACAAAGTTAACTAATGATGCGTTACTCATTAATTGATGGATGTAGGTCATGTTGCAAAAATCATGTAATTGTTGATTGAGAACTTTAATGAGCTAGCAGTTGTTGCAGCTATAGCAATAGCTCATTAATGTTCTCAATCAAACAATAATGATTTTTGCAACAGACCTACATCCATCAATTATAGATGTACCGGCATCATTAGTTTACTTTAGTATCTCGACCTGAAGATGCTTTGCAAATTATGTAAAGCGAAACGTAGTCAGTTGTTAAATTAACTCTGATTTATAAGTCTTATTTTATTCTGTACCTATTTGATATGGACTCACCAAGCAACACATTCATGATTAATTTTTAATAAATATATATTGACAAAAAAGATTTACCACTTTCTTTAAATCCTTTTAGCCATATTGTAAAATAAATGGTGATTAGATTAAACAATCTGAGATTTGCCGACGATACCGTTCTGATCACAGAAACACTTGAAGAGTGACATGGTGAATAAGATTAGCATACTGTCAGCGAAGAATTATTGGAATATCTTTGAACATAAAGAAAACTAAATTTGTGGTAACTATCAAAATTAACACAAATGTCCAAAATTTATATTACATCAAAGAAATTAAGTTATCGAGTTAGCAAATTACACAATATTTAGGCACTTTTATAAATGAAAACAACGATAGCTCAGCAGAAATCAAAATAAGAATAGAAAAAGCCAGATCCATATTCACTAAAATGAAGAGAGTGTTCTGCGGAAGAGATTTGAGCCTTGAAATGAAACTTTGCCTGATGAGATGTTACGTACTTTCTGTGCTGTTCTACGGAATGGAGTTATGGACGTTGAAAAAGATTGATACCAAAAAATTAGAGGCATTTGAACTGTGGATGTATCGCAGAATCCTGAGAATATCATGGACCGAGAGAGTCACAAATGTCGAGGTCTTGAGAAGAATTAATAAAGAAAAGGAAGTCATATTTACGATCAAAAAACGAAAACTTTCAATACTTTGGACACATTACAAGAGGCCAAAGATATGAATTGCTTCGAATAATTATGCAAGGGAAAATAGCAGGAAAAAAGGTCCATAGGGAAGAAGACGAAACTCCTAGCTAAAGAATCTACGGGAATGGTATAGCTGTAGTAACAACGAATTGTTTCGGTCAGCAGTTTCGAAAATACGTATAGCCCTGATGATCGCCAACCTTCGGAACGAATATGGCACTTGAAGAAGAAGCCATATTGTAATAAAACTGTTTAGACTACGTTTTGTATAAATTTCAATTTAATCTGCAGAGAACAATGTGAATATACGTAATTTTTAAATTTTAAATTCTGATACAGTTTACCAGCTGTAGTCCGTCTGAAGAGGTTTACTCCTCCGGACACTGAAACTCATTCAAACCATGGGTGTATGTTACCTGAAGCCAAATCTAACTTATATATCAAACATCAGATATTTAAAACACATTATGTACAATCTTTTTATACATTTATTTTAAAGGGTTTTTACCCAAATATTTTGGTGGCTGAGACATGTCAACCTAGTGTTTTTTAAACCTGATGATGGAATTGTCATTCCGAAAACATTCGTATTGTGTTTTTTGATGTAGCCCTTTTAAGGGTTTTTACAATATACCAAATTACAAAGATTAACCTCTTTTTTTGTTTTGATATATCTCATTAAAGGGAGTAGAAATTACCAAAATTATAAAAAACTTATCTCATTTTTGATCTCCTCTGTATAATAAAAACAATTAAATTAAAAACCTGTTTGGTGTTTGGTGGTTTGGTAAACCAATATGCTCGAAACGGTCCAGTTCTATTACCGTGCCTCGCCTTCTAAAAAACGCTATTGAATTTTTCAATAAGCTCGTTTATTGGACGAAAGAAATCGCAGCTTCCTGATTAGATTTTAAAAAATCCATTAATGTCGCTGATATCGACGTGTTCCGAGGATAATGGATAACTGTTTACTTTGTTCTTTTTGCTGCGTTGTGTACATAGAATAGGGTTGTCTCGCGTTATAAAGAAGGCTTGATATTTTAATAGCCGGGTTTTTGTTCGCGATTTCTTTTTCGCATTTTTCGACGGAACCTTACGGTACTTGTTACGTGAATGAAACTGTTAGAAGTCTTTTCGTGTTTGAGATTCGTTACGGAATTTCTTATTAAACGTTACAGGCAATTTAAAGTTACTTAAAACCAGTTTTTACTCTTAAAATCCCATTAAAAGCAGAATGTATGATACATTTTATTAAAATCGGGCCATAAAAACCGGGCAGTAATCCACAAATGCTGTTTTTTTAATCATCCAATCAATGTTTATTAAATTGGGTCTAATAACTATCGGGACTATGATAGTCCGTGTTCTCATATATTGCATCAAAGCAATGACATCTTCGAAAGAAAAATATCTCTGATCAAATATACGGAAAAATAATACGATGGACTGAAACGGGGCGTAAAGGTACCTAGACAAAAATACTTTAGATGTTCTGACGATATTCAGCCGGTTATAGTGTATTTTTATGTATGAGAGAGTAATAAAACAATAAATTATGTATGCAAATCCCTAAACTGTTAATACGGGTGACTCAATGAAAAACAGATATTTGTCAACAAGTTTACAGAAGTATATAGGAAAACAATTTTAAATTGAGTATGACCACCAGGTATAAAGGTTGGAGCAGAATAGAATACAATAGTTGTGAGGGTTACTAATCCCTAAATAAGGTTGCCAGTGTCGGAGTGATGGAGGTTAACAGGTACTAATGAATTTGCAAGAAATGTAAGATGTTTATTTTATTGGTTATATATAACCAATAAAGTTTAATAAGTACTACCTATTTGCAAAATAAAGTTTAATTCTTTAGATAAAATAAAATACTTTTTATTTTATCTGAAATGAGTGCATTCCACGAAGTAAGGGTTTCAACAATCAAACATTTAATTCTTTAATTCCAGGAATCTACGACAGTAATTGACTAGATAATTACCTTCTAAACTTATTCCACAGAAAATGTGATAGTGGTTTTTCCATTTTGTAGGAAGGTCCAAGTGGCGTATTCAAAATTCTTAACAGTTCACTAAAAGTAGGTACTTCAGTTGCAAGGTGCAGTTTATTGTTGTATACTAGTGTTATGGAAAATTTGGAAGTGCCGTGTAAACGCCGAAAAATTGGTCCTTTAACAGTTAATGAAAAAACATTAATATTTAATTGTTTTAAATCATTTACAGACAAACGTTTATGTGAAAGTGTTGATGAGACCGTTGAGTTAGTTAGCAGTACACTTGGTGTTGGGAAATCTACGATTTACAGAGTTATTAAAGAAGAGAAATGTGTAGTTTTCAAATGCCACGTAATGCTCCAGGGAAACCAAAATTTCAAATAGAATATCATTTTAAAGAAGGACTCGACGGAAAGTGCATGAATTCTTCTTTAGACAAGAATTTCCAACATTGGATAAAGTTCTTGTCTCAGTTCGAGATGATAAGGATTACCCAGAAATGAGTCGAAGTACGTTATGAAACTTTTAAAGATAAATAGGCTTCCGCGAAAAAGAATTTCAAAAGTCTATTTATTAGAAAGAAGCGATATTGTCATATGGAGAAGACATTTTCTAAGAACCATAAAGGAATGAGAAACCAAAAAAGAAAAATATTTTATCTTGATGAACATGGATCAACGAGGGTCATACACCAAATAAATTTTGGCAGGATGAAACTGTTACAAGTCAAAGGCACGCTTTTGTAAATAACTTATCTACTGGTTTAAACCCACATCAGAAAGGGACGCAGGCTGATAATAGTACACATTGGCAGTTCAGACGGTTTTGTTGAAGGTGGTTTATTAACTTTTGAATCAACTCGTACCGGTGACTACCATGAAGACATGAACGCTGATGTCTTTCAAGAATGGTTCGAACAAATGATAGATCTTCTTCCTAAGAACTGTGTAATAGTAATGGATAATGCAAGTTATCACTCCAGACTTATAGAAGGACTGCCCACAACCAAGTGGTTAAAAAAAGACTTGCAGAATTGGCTGAGTTCAAAAAATATTACGTACCATCCCGGATCTATAAGAAAGGAACTTTATTCGTTGTGTGCCCTTCATAAAGAAAAATTTAAAAATACGAAATTGATGAAATTGCCAAAAATCGTGGAATGACAGTACTTAGATCCCCACCATATCATTGTGAATTAAACCCGATTGAACTGGTATGGGCACAGATAAAGAGTGAAGTTTCAAGAAAAAATACCACTTTTAAAATTCATGATGTTAAAACAGTTGTTTTTGGAGGCCGTAAATAATGTAAAACCTGAAAACTGGGAAAAGGCAGTAAATCACACTATTAAAGAAGAGGAAAAAATGTGGAAGCTGGACAATATTACTGATAAAATGATCGAGCCAGTTATTATAAATCTTGGTTCTGAAAGTTCATCTTCTGAATCTGATTTGGATTTGTAACAAGTAGCTGTAAGTTTTATATTAATATTTTTATTCATCTATTTAACATACCTTAGACGGTTTTAAAACTCTTTTTCTCTTTTGTAATTTTTAAAATTAAAAAAAATGTGAATTTTTTAAAACCCCTTTTTAATGTAGGCCAGTCAGTTCTAATATAGTGTGTGATAAAAGAGGTCACTTTTGTTTACATACACATAACACTTTATAACACTGAAATAATTCATTTATTTTTTACAATTATTCAAAGTAATTTTTCAATTAATCTTGAGCACGCCCATGGAGTGGTCGGAGATACCAGTTAAAATTATGCTAATTACTCTCTCGTTCATAAAAATAAACTATAAAATATGCACAACGCTCAAGTTTGATATTCTTCTAAAACCATTGGAGGTATTGTCCATACAATAACTGGTCACTTATTATACACATGTCTTTAGTAGTAAATTAATAGGAGGACTGCCAAACAATCCATTCCTTTCTAGAAAATTATAAGTAGAAAAAGAGATTTATAAGGCCGCCACAGTTATTCAAAATCTGCACTGCTTGTGACAATGCAAATTTATTATATTTAATACTCGGTATTTAGGCGGCACACACCTTTCCGGTAGGGACCTATGGAGGAGTATCACCGAGCCGCAAGCCCTATATCTCTTGCCGTACTACTCACCATAGGCCGATACAGATACTAGCATATTCTAGACTAAAGCCTTGCTAAGATTGGTATTCTGTCTACCTCTCACATCAATCAATGGTCGCGGTTCTTACAACCCCGTACCATGACAAAAATTTATTCAATTTTAACGGTTTGTGAAGTCCAGTGTCGGCTTTTATATGTTTTTTATATGTTTATAAGATTTCAACAACTAAAAAAAATCATATTTTTTGAAATTTAAGTGGAATGAGTATCTCTCCCTTTGTGTGTGTATTTAAAAAATTGACCATAGCTCTGATGATGGCTTTGTAAAGCCGAAAGCGCTCAGCTAGGAATTGACTAAAATCTACACACTTCAAAATTACTTTTTTTGCATTTTCTTTCGACTACAAAGTATACACTTTACGGTTCTGAAGTATGGACCGTCACCAAACTTAATGAAAACAAACTTATGACTACAGATATGGATTATCTGAGACAAGCTGCGGTAGATCGAAACTGGAGAGGTTAGACACGAAATGAACATGGAGCGAATATCAATGATGATATAGATAAGAAAACAATTAATCTGGTTCGGACATGTTAAAAGAATTCCAGAGTACAGATGGCCTAAAAGAGTAACTGAAACAAAGCCCTCTGAAAGAAGGAAAGAGAGGATGACCACGGAGAAGTTGACGCAACGATATTGATTGAAGCAATGGCGCTAAGAGACTTAGAAGAGGCAACTGCATATGACATAAAAAAATGGAAATGGGGACAGAGAAGCGTCGGTCGACAGCCGTAATCAATTTTTTATTGTATATTAATTGTGCCAAACTTTGTAATAATGACGATCAATTTTACTAAAGATTAAGACCTATACACCTAGTAATGTCCGCTTATAATATTTGCCCACTAAAACATAACATACAGAGAGATTTGTACACAACATTTTTGAACTCCCCATGTAGATTCATCTCGGAGGTGAATTACAGTGCCAAACATACTACATAGGAATCATGATTAAGTTCCACTAAAGAAAGAAAGTCTGAAAAGCCTGCAGGACAATTGAACTGTGAAGTAGTGTCGGCAAGAAAGCCAACCAATTTGCCAACAAATCAGAACAAAATCATTGACCTGATTGACTTTTTTATAACTAAAATATTGCCTCTTCAGTACAATTCAGTTTTTTGGAACGCGAAAGAAATTTTGTTTCGTAAATTACTTACAAAACTTGTAAATAATAAATTCTGAATATTATTGTAACCTTTTACACCAGCTGAGAAAAAAAATCCTTTTTTCATAAGGGTAATGCATCGTGTTATTTGAACATGTTAATAATTAGCTAAAATCCTATTGAATTAAGTTCGAATTGTGTGAAGCACCCACCGTGATTCACCATGATTTGGTCACTAGCGGACTTACATTTATTCAATATATATAAAAAAAATTATGACGTGGAAAACGTTTTTCATCAAATAATGAGGATATAACATCTGTGGAAGCAGCCCTTTCAGATTCTCATTTCAGAGATGGAATTCATAAATTAGAATCTCGTTGAAACAAGTAAATTAATAGTTTTAGATGGCTATACTGAATAATAAAGTGTATTTTAAACCATAAAATTGTGTTTTTCTTGTCAAATATCAAAATTTATTGAAGAGTTTCATATAAGTCCGAATAAATCGATCTAAAAATAACTACAATATTACAGTACTTAAAATTATTCGAGTACGCTAACCAAATGCGTTGTTTGTAGACGAAAAGCTTATAGCAAATTAACAATCTTGTTAACAAGATAAACAAAACATGCAACACAGTGCAAAACTCTACCTACAAAAGAGATGAATAAAAAACTTACCTTTAAAATGCATCGTCCTTTCGGTTCATTCTCCGCCACTGAAACGTTGTAAAAGCTCTGGTCGAAGATCGGCTCGTTATCGTTGACGTCATGAATAGTCACTAACACTGTGGCTGACGAAGACAACGGAGGAAATCCGTTATCGGTAGCCACTACCGTCAATTTTGGCACTGGATCAGTTTCACAATCCACGTGAACCCGCGTTGTTACTAAACCACTTCGAGAATCGATACGGAACCATCCCGAATGCGTATCCGGAGTATCCAAAAGAGAATAACTTATCGCACTATTGTTTCCTTCATCTTTGTCGATTGCAAGAACTTGAAGAACCGACGTTCCTGGGTCCGAAACTTCCATAACATTTGCGTGGTAAATAGCGTGGTCAAATTCAGGCGCGTTATCGTTGATATCAGTCACCTGAAGATCGATGGTTCTTGTGGCGTGCAGAGGAGGATTTCCGTTGTCAGTTGCTTCTACGTCCAAAGTATAATTAGGCTTCAGTTCTCTGTCTAGCGGTAAAGAAACAATTACCAAATATATAATGTTATCTCTTGTAGTAAGACCAAAGTGTCCATCTCCTCCAGAAAGTGTTACATTCACATTAGAGTAGTCAGTTTTCGAATCTGGATCGTGCACGCTTATTCTAGCTACAAATTCTCCAGGTTGAGCAGATTCACTTATCTTCGGAGTGGCATCATCACTCAAAAATATCACGTTTATGGTAGGTTGATTATCGTTAACATCTGTCACTTTTATCGAAACAAACGCCGTGGCTTCTAAAGGCTGCAAACCGTGATCTCTTGCTACTATAACCAACTCATGTAATTCTTTTATTTCAAAATCCAACGGCTTATTGACTGATATAAGACCTGTAGAGGATTCAATTGCGAAACATGTTATCTTTGTCACTTTGTCTTCTGTTTATCGAATATTCAACTTGGCCGTTTTCTTCAGAGTCGGCGTCAGTAGCTGTTACTCTTAACACATTAGTCCCAACTGTTGCATTCTCTTGGATCGTAGCAAAATACCTGCTTTGATTGAATACAGGTGGATTATCATTAACATCCTGGATTGTTATGTTTACAGTCATTTCTCCTCTTAATGGAGGAGTACCTCCATCCAAAGCTTCAATGACTAGACTATAATCTGCAGTGGTTTCTCTGTCTAAAAACCCATTAATTTGAAGGTCAAGATACAATACACCATCACGCTCTCTATGGGAAGACAACCGAAAGTGCGTTATTTATATTTCCAGATATTATATTGTACTTCTGAGTATTATACACATCAAGATCCAGATCTCTTAGCAGGATGTAACGTCCTCTTCACATCTCTAGGCGTATTTTCAGGAAATTCAATGTTCATGACAGCCATCGGAAACGTCGGCGCATTATCATTCTCATCCAAAACTTTAACAATCACTTTGACATTATCCCCACTCATCGGTAATCGCCACCAAGTGGTAACTCGCGCGGGTCTCCCTATCCAGAGGCACTTTAGTCCGAATTTCGCCGGTGTTTGGTCGATGGAGAGATCGGTTTCGACGGCACTTCCCACGGGCACGATCAAATACGGCGGACCGCTGTTTGGGGACGCCCCGTCGCCAATGAAGCCTATCCTCGTTCCCACTGGCGCTCCTTCTGACACTTCCAAGTCGCGGACGTATTCGTCTGCCGCCGCCGCCAAGATGAGCAGGTTGGCCAGCCACACTACCGCCATCGTCGAGATCATCTTCGTTATCGCTCGCACATCCTAAACAGAAAGTCAAAAATATCAGTCCTAATTAAAACTACAAGACTAATATTATCATACTGACACAGATAGTACGTCATATAACATATACATAGAACTTTATATTTACCAAATAACAAAAATATGGAAATGTCTATTTATTCTTGTTAGTTAAATGTCTTCCAGGATCCTGCAGTCACCTGGTTTCATAGATGACAGTCAAATTAAAATTAACTAACAAAAAATATAAGAATAAGCGTAGCAATAAGATAACATATGGTAAAACTCATTGCAGTGTAACCCGCCATAAGTTAACTATGTTAAAACATTGTATCAACAGTTATTGCCACACCACACGCAAAATAAAAATACAGATTATTCTCTACAATGGAACTAGAAAAAAGTATAGCATTGTAAAAAAAAAATACAAAAAATTTCTATGAATACAACTTTGGCCT
>CAKJVB030000168.1:8837-28180 GCA_918026665.1 Diabrotica balteata | reverse complement strand
AAAAATGAGATTGATTACATCCTATCCAAAGAAAAGAACATAGTACAAGACGTTACTGTCATAAACATGATTTTCGTAGGAAGTGATCACAGAATTGTTATAGCCAAAATCAAAATTAATGTCACAACAGACAGACAAAAATTCAAACCATCTAAAAAAGAGATAGATACAGAACTTCTTAAAGAACGCAAAGATCAATACATAAACCAGCTAAAAAGAAGTGACATATCACAGCTAAAGGGTTTGCAACTATACGAATTAAACGATAACTAACAACAGAACTACTAGAAGCAGGCCTGAAGATTGTTAATAAACAAAAGCGAAAACAACAAAAAATTAGCGCTAAATCACAAGATATGCTAAAAAAACGACGACAACTCCTGAACGATAACAAAAAAAATACAGTGAAGTTTACCGAACTGAACAAAACCATAAGAAAACAGATAAAGAAAGATTAAAAGAAATACCAAGAAGATCGCATTAAGCAAATGATAGAGAAGAACAAAAGTTTAAAAACAATAAAGACAAATATAGAAAAAAGAAAACTAATCATGCTTAAAGCTGAGAACAATGAAGAAAGAGATCTAGGAGAAATGGTAAAAATCACAGAAAGATATTACACAGACCTATACAGTTCTAAAAATGGCCCACCACTATCATCTAAACAGAATCTCTCGAGGAAAATACAAAATGTTGGCTCAGAGGTATTACCAGAAATATCTGAAGATGAAATCAAAAAATCCATAAACGACATGAAAAAAATAAAGCGGCCGGTGAGGACAAAATACTGGCGGAACTGCTAAAAGAAGGAGGAGACACGATAAAAAAAATGCTAAAAATACTGTTCAACAAATGTCTGTTTGAAGGTAAAATACCTAAACAATGGAGAAATGCCAACACAATCTTAATACATAAGAAAAAAGACCGAACAGACCTAAACAACTACCGTCCTATTTCCCTTTTGTCACAACTATATAAAACCTTCACAAGAATAATAAACAACCGACTAACCTATAAACTTGATAACTACCAACCAGTGGAACAGGCTTGATTAGGAAAGGATACAGCACAATCGACCATCTACATGCGCTTAAAATCTTAATTGAGAAAACCAATGAATACAACCTTCCGCTGTACTTAGCATTCGTAGATTATGAAAAGGCTTTCGACAGCATTGAACACTGGGCGGTTGAAGAAGCTCTGGTCAATAGTAGCATAGATTCAAGATACCGACAATTGATACATGATATTTACCAAAACGCAACCATGACCGTAATTCTGGACGACAAATTAATAACGGATAATATAAAAGTTAAACGAGGAGTCCGATAAGGCGATATAATTTCACCTAAACTGTTTACCTTGACCCTCGATATAATAAAATCAACAGATTGGGAAAACAGAGAAATATGTATTAAGGGAAAGTAACTATATCACCTTAGATATGCGGATGATATACTCCTGATCTCCTCGGAACGACAAGAACTAGAATTAATGCTGAATAAACTTCATGACAAATCACTGGAAAAAGGCCTAAAAATTAACTTCAACAAAACAAAAGTAATGACAAACACGGAAGACCAAGAGGCAATAAAAATACAAACAAACAAAATAGAACAGGTAAATGAGTATATCTATCTAGGACAAGCAATCAGAGCTAACAGAGAAAATCAAACAGCCGAAATATCGAGACGAGTAAAAATGGGATGGGCAGCGTTCGGCAAACTTTCTTACGTTCTAAAAAATCAAACAATCCCTCTATACTTACGAAGCAAGGTATATAACTTCTGTATAATACCGGTGCGCACATACATGGACATTTACACAGGCCAGTTTGGATAGGATAAGGAAGGCACAAAGAGCGATGGAGAGACAAATGTTGAGTATATCACTTAAAGATAGAAAACGTAACAAGTGGATCAGAAACAGAACAAAGACAGTAGACGCGATAGAACAAGCAGCAAAACTGAAATGGAAATGGGCTGGACACAATGAACGTCTCCAAGACGAACGATGGAACAATGCCATCAAAAAGTGGCGTCCATAAAATGCAAAGAGATCAAGAGGCAGACCACAGATGAAGTGGAAAGATGACATCAGGAAACAAGGAGGTCCCACATGGCAGAGAACAGCTCAATATAGGGAAATATGGTGAGAACTGGGGGAGACCTATATCCAACAATGGAAGGATAGAGAATAGGTTAAAAAAAATGACAATGTCTGTCACTTAGGTACGGTCTATATTATTATTTTACAAAAATAGTTTATTCATAAAACCATTAGGTCTTTACTTTTTTTACTTTATTTACATGAAAACTATCTTATGTCCACAATATTTTACATGCAAAACAACTTGTTTTCACTGAGTGCGTGCAAAAGGTCTTATTGTCAAAATAAAATCAATGTTTTAAACTATTTTTAGCTACACTAACTAAAATAAGTGTTTGAATCTCCTGTTTGGAACCAATACTATTGCATAAAATTAATTATAACTCATTATTATTTTTCAGAGAAAAGCTATAAGTTTTTCGCCCTCCCTAAAAAAATACTTATTTGTGACTTAAGCTTGACTTAAAATGGACTGCTTCTATGGTAAATGTTGTTATTTCTTCTTTATCGTTTATAATTTTTAGAAATGTGTCCGACATCTCTGATCCACGAGGCATATCCAAATACATCATATATATCTTTCCACCATTCCGTGGTTTTTAAATTATGTGTATAAATAATATTTGTTTCGAAAACATCCATAAATACTTTCGCTAATAATGGAAACAAAACGAAGCCCATTGTTAGATCAAAATTTTGTTTACAAAATTTATTACGTAGTTGAAACTAGGTCATTAGAGAGTTATCAAGTAAAATTTTATCCTTCCGTTATTTTGACACGTAAACGCTATTTTTTACGGTATAAAGTTTTAACGGATATGTAATTTAAGAGTTATCAAATGGTGGAATTGCTGCTTCACGTTATTAGTTGGCAGCTGTCAGACAAATGTCGTATTTGACAGCAAAATAATTGATTTTTTTTTGTTTTCTTTCATCCAAGGTAATATTTTGTCTTATTTTGTACATTTTGCGTTTCAAATTTTTTTCTACAGAAATATGGAAGACATTTTAGAACAAGCAATATTAGTTGAAGCAAATGACAAAGTTATAGAAGATTTAATATAAAATCATCTTGTAAACATCAACATAAAATCATATTTTAAATATTAACATACAAAATGTACATTCTGTGTTCAATTTTGATAGCTTAGAGCCTGAGCAAGCCAAACATTTTTCATATTTTCGGTTTGAAAACAGGGCATTCCAGAGGGTTGACTCCTCGCACTTCTTTTACTAGTAAAAGGTTATCAGTGCTTGTAAAACGCAGCCTTTTTTGTCTTTTTTACTACTTCTGTGTTTATAATTGAGAAATATAATGAAATATAATAAAATGTTTTATTTCTCTCGCAGATGCTTAACCAAGAAGACGGAAAACACATGTTAACTAATGAACAGAAATAAAATTATAGAACAGAGACTTTAATCTCCGAGTTCCGAGTCTTGACGAATTTATGCGATTCGCTGCTAACGTTACCGTATATCAACCCCGTTATTCGACGTACGGTAACGGAGCCCGTAAACGTTAAAATCATTTACGTTATTCACATTTCATACTACGCATGCTCCGCTGTCAAAATAACGTTACCGTATTCTCACTCTTTCACTTGATAACTCTCTAGTACCTAATGTCAATAACTCCACTATAACTGATACCGTCAATCTACTATAGGTAGTTGTGTATTGTATGAAATGTAGTCGGTATCCATTTTACACTGCCGTTAAGCTGCTTTTTTACTGGCACAAATACTTCGTTTTCGTTTTTATGTATATCACATGTTAAATTTAATTTAATCTTGATATAAAACAAACATGTTTATTATACAATTTGCCATATCTACACGCAAGGTTTCTTGTTTTATCAGAAAAGAATATCTATGTTAACGTGTAAAGTGCACAGCTCACTATGCACGGAAATGAGTGATTTATCAAGCAAATATCCTATTTACCGGTTGGGTAAACACGTAAAAAATCGATGCAAATGTTTGGTTGACCTAAAAATGCATATTACCTATATTTTTAATCAAATGTTTATACAATTTTTTATGATTAATGGATAAAAAGTATATTGTACTTTAAAATATTATATACAAGCTCTCTAATATTTATTAGAGAAGGTAACTTTACATTACCTTCTACATGGAGACCTCTCATAAAGAAAATATCGCCCCCTTCATCCTCGAATCAAAATCCCACAGTCGGAAATGTTCGCGCCAACTCTGGCGCCAACCCCCACCCCAACCCTCACTTAGGCCACGCCATCATCGACGGTATAAATAAACCGTTTCCTGTTTCCAGCAGTAGTATTTAATTTTAATTATTTAGTCAGAAAATTACGATAGTAACTGTGAACATCTAGTTGTGTTTACCAAAATAATATGTTTATAGCTGGAAATACCATAAAAATTAAATATCATATAAAGCCAAATAATTTCTTGAACTTAATTTTTTGGCAACATGGTAGATTTACATCAAGAATGAAACGATAGCGTTGTCAGAGTGGTGTAGTCTGGTTTTCTATTATTGAAAGTCCTTTTATGTTCCGCTATACGTTTAATAAAAGTTTTACCAGTTTGACCGATTTAAAACTGGTGTTATTAATTTCTTTTAAATGTGTTTATCTATTTTTGTATTTTATTGCCTATATATGTATTCGAGCAGAAGGTACTGGGTTTTTCTCTGGTGGTGGAAATACTAATTTCAGGTCTTTCGTATGTACTTTCTGATTTAAATTTTTTTTATTGTGTGTTCGTTGTACCCATTGTTTACTGGTATTTTCTTAATGATATTAACTTCTAGCTCTAAGTTATTTTTTGACATGGGAAGTTCTAATAATCTATGTAACATGCTGTGGTAGGCAGCCAATTTATGTTGTGCAGAATGGGATAATGAATTGTGCTTAGTCGTATTAGTATGGGAAGGTTTATGAAATACGGAGAACTCATGTTTGCTTTTTAGTCTGACAATTTTTAAACCTAGAAAATTTATGGATTTATTTTGTTCTGTTTCTATTATAAATTCAATATGATTATGAAGTGAATTAATGTACGATAAAAATTGGTCAAGTTATCTGTTAGTTTTAGTAAAACATACCAGTACATCGTCTACATATCCCCACCAATACAAAAATTGGTTCAATATGGGATGTTTTGAAATGTTTGTTTCTGGATGGTCCATAAAAATATCTGATAGCAATGAGCTTAGAGGATTACCCATTACTCATATAAATCCTGCACTGCTATTTGTATATATGTCCTGAACTGTTTTCGAGGGGTATTAGTACAAAAGGAATGTTTAATTTACATTTAAGTCACATTTAAAAGAGATGCAATGCCTACTAGATGAAGAGCATATCTAATATGTTATATAACACCTCCATGCTTGAAAGAACGACATTTATCACAGAATCGGATAGTGAAACATATTAAAAGATACTGTGCTTTTTCAATAAATGGCACAAAATTTGCGTTATAAATTTTCCTGAAAAATTCAGTTCTATTTGATTATGTTTACACTAAGAATATTAAGCTAGATAAAATAATTTTTTCATTTTTCATTCTCTTTACTTTAACTTTCGTTTCAATTATATTAGATCCCCAAAGTGATGTGTTGAGTGCTGAGAAGGTAAAATGTAGGACAAGTGTGCAAGAATATTAAATTTTGTAGATGCTATGTTACATGTTAATGTAATTTTAAATTACTTTTACATATAGTAGAAAATGTTAGCGGCTTAAATCCTTTTAGATTTGATTTTTTAGTAACTTATTGTTAGTTCATACAATTGAAATATCCCAAACAATTCCAACTAATACTAAGTATAGTTCTTTAAAACCAATTTCGAAATTAATGAACTTTTATTTAATAATTTGTGTGACTGTTTTTGTTTTGGTGAAGATACAGATATTCGAAACATTTTTCTCCAAATTCTTTTTAACTTTTTCAAGTCGTCGTATCAAATCGATTTTCGTACAAATACCAGCATAGCTCGTATTTTTGCTAGTCCTCGAATTTTGTATTTTTAAAGTACTCACTCCAAGAGATTTCTGGAAACCATAAAATGAACCCTACAATAATTCTTACCTTCTTTTATAAATTGCAATTACAGACAAAAAATATCCCACCACATTTGACTGACAGAAAGTAGGGAGCGACTACAATAAAGTATAGCACAGATGCCATGGGACGTATGCCTATGAGGGAATTAGCTCTTCTGTCAACACAGAACAGAATGTTTAGTCTACCGGAAAGAAAGAGAAAGAGGGCGCCAAATATTTTTGGAAGAAAAAATAGTAAAAAAGAAAATTTTGATTTTTGTTACATAGTGAAAAATTCTTCTAATAATTTAATTTTATCTGACTCATTTATATTGACAATTCAGACAAACATTATGCATTTTAAAGTAGACTTTAAAATGATATTGCCAATATTGTTGAGTTGCGCTTCTGGGACGACTTTACTTATAAGATAGTTCATTCGATTACATGAAATCAACTTTAACTTGAGAATATCCGTCAGAAAAAAATCATAGCATGTAATTCGTCTTTAAAAAGACAAACACATGACATGATGGTAGTAAAATTCTCCTGTTAGTGATTTCATAGTAAATTATGAGGGAAAAACCAGGAAAAAAACCTCATAGTATTATCCCGACATGGTAAGTATTTGTTCGTGCATTTAGTTTACCTTCAATAAACACCAAAATTCTGATTTTATATGTTTCGTTATTTAAAAAACATAAATTATGTATCCTCTATATGTTATTGACTTACTAATACTGGTATTTTCTTATTAATAACTTCCTCTTTCAATATTGGTAACCAGATCCTACTACATTCTGCCGAGGAATTTGCGACACAATTGGCCTCATTTAGCATAATTAGAGCCACTTCTTTGATTTTTCTTTTTTTACCGTCCGTTTCTTTTAGGACTACATTCCATTCCATTAAACCCTATGTTCATTATCCCATGCGTGTTTACATATTTGTGATCTATCAAATTCTCTATTTTTAATATAAGATTGTTGTTCACTTATTCTAACATTTAATGGTCTTGATGATTCACCTAAATAAAACTGATCGCATTCACAAGGTATTTTATAAATGCAATTCTTTCTCCTTTCTTGTTCATTGCTAGGTTTGGTTTTGGACAAAATAGATCTCAACGTGTTTCTTGTTTTGAATTTTGTTGAAACGCTAAATTTATTTCTTATCCTTCTAAGTTTTTCTGATAATCCTTTTATGTACGGTATTGTTATTTTCCATGTATTATTCCTTGTGTATGCTATAGGATCTTGTTCTAAGTTGTTCTGTTCTATTCGATCGATTGTTGAAAATTCCTTATTTATAAACATGTGTTTAACAAATGTTAAGATGTTAACAAATGTTTCTCCTCCAAGAATGAATTTTCGTTGGAACAAGTAATTTTAGCTCTATCGTATAAGGATTTAATTATTCCCTTTTTTACATTAATATTGTGATGTGATTTAAAATTTAAATATCGATTGGTGTCTGTTGGTTTTCTATACACCTGAGTCTCATATCCAGTATCGTTCTTAGAGATTTAAACATCCAGGAAAGGTAGCGTGTTATTATATTCTTTTTCCATGGTAAATGTTATTGTCTCTTCTTTATCGTTTATATCATTTAGGAATGTATCCAACAACTCTGATCCATGAGGCCATATTGAGAATACATCATCTACATACCTCCACCATACTGTGGGTTTTAAATTTTGTTTAGAAATGATATTTGTTTCAAAATCATCCATAAATATATCGGTTAAGAATGGAGATAAACTAGAGCCCATTGCTAGACCAAAATTTTGATTATAGAATTCAATATTTAGTTGAAAATATGTATTATCAGTACATAATGTTAATAACTCCATAACAGCCGATATGTTTAGTCTTGTTCTAGTTGCCAATGAATCATCACTCTCTAATTTTGTCTTGACTATATTTAAAGTCTTATTTAATGGCACATCCGTAAATAAACTATTTATGTCAAAACTTACCAAAGTATTATTTGAATTAAATTCAATATTTGATAATTTATTTAAAAAATGTTGTGTATTTTTTATGAATGTGTCATTTTTATTTGTAAATGGCTTTAAAATATTTAATAAAAATTTTGATAGTTCACTACAAGAAGAATTCATGGTACTACAAATGGGTCTAAGTGGTATATTCGTTTTATGAATTTTCGGTACTCCATAAAAATGAGGAGTCTTACTGTAATGAGGAGTAATTAATCATCTCTGATAACTTGTTAAAATTAAAATTAAAATTAAATAAATTGTGGCTTATTCCCAGTTAAATAGTAATTAAGTTAAACACAACGTAAAAAATCTTTAATTAAATAGCTGATTTTAAATTTATAATTGACTGTCACCATGACCTTTGCCATAAAAAGTAAATATTCAGACTAATAATTTTACATACGTTGTTCTGATTTCAACTAAATATAATGAAAGAAACGTACATCCTCATATTTAATTTTAACTACAGGAAATCCTCTTACCCCCAACTAAACATTGTACGCAGTGTTTTATAGCTAAAGGACGAGAGGTTTCACCTGCTCACTTTTTAAATTCTCGTCAAAAAACACTTTAAAAAAGATTAAGATTTGCTTGTCGTTAATAAAATCTCTGTTCCGTTTGAAATTAGCATTTCATTCGACGAAGGTTGTGCTAGTATTGTTAAGTAATTGGAAACCAAAACAAAAAGAGAGCTGAAGTATTTCCAGGAATAATGTAGGGAGTTGTATGAAATGAGGCCGAAACAAGACTGAGTTTTTAATTTTAATTCCAAATGGTTGAGTATTTTATTAAATAGGTTTTGCTACATATATTTGTAAAAGTAAACCTATGTTTATTTTAAGTGAAACAGCAGCGTTTAGTTATTTTTAGTTAATTAAAGTTTTAGGTTGTATGACTGTTTAAGTTTTATTGACATTGACATATTGTAAATTGTATTGTCAAATTACTTAATGGCGTAAGAAATAGCATTGTTCTTGATTCTCTTTTTAGGTTTGTATATTTGTTAAGTTATGTTAGTTATGATATTATTGTTAATAATTTATATTGTAGAATTTTAACGATAATAAACTCTTTTTAGACGAATTCAAACTGCTATCTCTTCACATGAATAAGGGTATGATATTACACTTATAAATCAAGAACTTAAGCTGAAAAAAAAATATATAGTGATAACTATAAATTTCCAAGCCGTTATTTGGACAAAACGATATTTAAGAATGAATTTTACATCAATGAGAATTTGCATGGCTATAGAAGCAAACAGTAGTGATAGTAAGAAAAATGTATATAAATTTAAGTGGCTGCAGCCAACAGGGTCCCGTTTTTATTATGAAATTCCCTTTGAAAAACAACTTCAAATTGATCATTCTGAACTATTTCATCTGAAAAAAGTGAAGAATATGTTAGCATCTATGAAAACAAGAGGATCCTTTAGAACAGGTACTATAGCATTAGAAGACAATTTGAAGGAGATTTATTTTGATTCAGATGGTGATGTGGTTTATCAAAGTGAGTACTTACAACAGACCTTATTACCAGTGTATGAGAAGATAGAAACAACTGAACAATTTCCATCATTTGCTGAGTTGCTTCAGAAATTTAATGACACAAATTTACCTAAAGTTGAAAAGAAAAATTTAAAAAAAATAAAAGATGATTTTGTACTTAGAAATTTTGATGGAAATAATGTTCCAACTAATTCATGGCTCAAGACCTTCGAATCGGAATGTTTGCGATGTGAGGTGGTTGCTGATGAAGACAAGATTTTGATTCTACGTTTGTTTCTTGATGGAATAGCAAAAGAATGGTTTGAATCAAAAATAATAACATTAGGCTTAGATAACAGTTTTGAGGTATGGAAAATTAATTTTTTAGATAGTTTTTGTGAAACAGGTTGGCATAATCATAGGCAAGCTTATTCTTTTAGATATATAGGTGGTAGTATTGTTGATTATGCGTTTCGTAAAGAAAATTTATTGTTAAATATTAAGAATGATTTTCCCATTGATATACTAATTGATTTAATTGTAACAAATTTGCCAATTTATATACAAGATAATATTAATAGAGCTGACGTTACAACAATGGAAAAATTGGTAGGTGAATTACGAAAATTGGAAAGTTTAGTCATAAAAAAGAAGAATAAATTGGAGACAAAACCAAATTTTTATCAAAAAACTACTATAATACCAGAAGAACAGAAAACTACTTGTCAATATTGTGATAAAAAAGGATTCCCTGGGAGGTTTCATCCAGAGGCAATATGCCGTTTAAAGCAAAAAGATAAAAAGGTAACAAAAGAAAGCAAATCAAATGATATTAAATATATTAATAATATTGCTATACAGGAGACATTAAATGAAACAGTAACTGACCAAAAAAACTAGATTTGCTGCCATTGATCAAATTAAAAGTATTCTTAAATAATAAAGAATTATGTGGAGTTTATGACCCAGGCTCAAATGTTACTCTTCTGAATTCGAAGGTGGCAAGAAAGTTAGGATTAGATATTCAAGAAGATAGGAATATGTTTAAAACGATAAATGGCAGAACTAATTTTACAGGAAAACTAATTGCAAAACTGAAAATTAATAAAATTGAGAAAAATATTAATCTTTTTGTAATTAATGATGAATATTTTGAGTATGATATTCTACTCGGATTAGATTCCATTTTAAATTTTCAAATGAAACAAGATTTTGATTTAGAAATTTATCAAAGATTATACGGAAGAATTGAAGAAAAAATCGAAAAATTTAATTATAATACTAATATTACAGAATACTCCATAAACTTTAATGAAGGAATTCCCACAGAACTTTTTGAAGCAAAATTAGAGCATTTATTGCCATATCAGAAAAATAAAATAGAAATATTACTAAATAAATATGACAATATTTTTGCAAAACATAAATTTGACATTGGGCAGGTTCAAAATAATGAAGCTCAAATTAAACTTTTAGAACATAAATTTGTTGCAAAAAGGCCCTATAGATGCTCGATAGAAGACCAAAAAGAGATAGAATTTCAAATAGGACAATTATTAAAAGCAAATTTAATAGAAGAATCATCTTCACCTTTTGCAGCACCTGTTACATTGGCTTTTAAAAAAGATGAAGGATCTAAAACAAGATTGTGCATTGACTTTCGTGAGTTAAACAAATTAATTATTCCTGAACCCCAACCTTTTCCTTTAATTGACGAGATTTTGACCAAAACAAGGAATGCTAGGTTCTTTACTACTTTAGATATAAATTCTGCTTTTTGGTGTATTCCAGTTCGGATAAAAGATAAATACAAGACAGCCTTCGTTACCCAAAGTGGTCATTGGCAATGGAAATGCTTACCTTTTGGGCTTAAAACATCTCCTGCAATATTTCAAAGAATTTTAAGTAATATCATCAGGAAGCATAATTTAAATTCATTTTGTATAAACTACATAGATGACATTTTAATATTCTCATTATCATTTGAAGAACACTTAGACCATATAGAAAGACTTATGAAAGCAATTATTGAAGAGGGATTTAGACTCAAACTTCTAAAATGTAATTTTGCAAGAGAAGAGGTTAAATATTTGGGACACATTGTGGGAAACAATTCAGTTCGTCCGTTACATGATAATTTAATATCGATCAGAGATTTTCCAGCACCAGACACGAGAAAAAAAGTACGACAGTTTTTGGGAAAAGTAAATTTTTACCACAAATATATAAAAGATTCAGCTAGGTTATTAGAGCCACTACATAATTTACTTAGAAAAGATATCAAATTCCACTGGTCTTTAAGCTGCCAAACAGCTTTTGATAGGGCAAAGAATATCCTCTGTTCTGAACCTATACTAGCCATTTTTAACCCAAATGCTCCTACAACTATATATACAGATGCTAGTGCTCTAGGAATTGGTGCGGTTCTGAAACAAAAACAAAGAGATGAAGAAATGAAACCCGTAGCATACTTTTCAAAAAAATTGAACAAATATCAAAAAAATAAAAAGGCTATTTTTTTAGAATGCCTGGCAAATAAAGAAGCAATAAAATTTTGGCAATACTGGCTAATGGGAAGAAAATTTCTCGTTATTACTGATCATAAACCCCTTGAGGGAAGAGAACTTCGTACAAGACCAGATGAAGAATTAGGAGATATGACACATTTTCTTTCACAATTTGACTTCGACATTAAATATGAACCTGGAAAAGAAAATGTAGAAGCAGACTGCCTTTCTAGAAACCCAGTTTTGGAAAATATTAAAGCAGAAACATTCATAAGAACAGTAAACCTAGTCACATTAACTGAGATAAAACAAGACCAAAATAATAATCGACAAGTTATAGATACAATGAGAGAAACAATTTTGAACCAAGATATATTTTATAAATTAAGGAAGAATGAAAAAAAAAATAATTTTATCCAAAGATTTTGGAAAAGAGTTAATAACAAAAGTTCACAAATTTTATGGTCATATTTGTGCTGGTAAAGTAACAAACAAAATTAGAAATTTCTACTACATTAAGAATATAGATTCACTAGCAAAGGATATCTGTAAAAAATGCGAGATCTGCTGTAAAAATAAAACAAGAATCGGTCCAAAATATGGTCTTTTGTCACAATTGGGTCCAGCAAAAGAACCTTTTCAGATAATGTCCTTAGATACAATAGGAGGATTTGGTGGCAATCGTTCGACAAAAAAATACCTCCACTTACTTGTAGATCACTTCACCAGATATGCGTTTGCAGTTACTTCTAAGAATCAGACCACAGATGATTTCATAAAATTAATCGCCAAAATTCAAGATAAACACCCCATAAAAACATTATTAACAGATCAGTATCCAGGAATTAATTCCAAAATATTTAGAAATCATATGAAACATTTAAATATTCAATTAATTTTTACAGCAGTAGACTGTCCATTCTCGAATGGATTAAATGAAAGACTTAATCAGACATTAGTTAACAGAATAAGATGCAAACAAAATGAAACTAGAATTCGAGCATGGACAAAAATAGCTGAAGAATGTATAGAGGAATACAATAAAACAGATCATTCTGTAACCGGATATAGCCCAGAATATTTGCTTTTTGGAAAAGCAGATCCGATTGTTCCCGAGGAACTGTGTGAGACAACAAATGTATCAAAAGATAAAGAAATAGCCTATAAAAATTCGGTAAGACATCATGAATATAATAAAAAACTGTATGACAAAAATAGAAAATGCTATGAATTCAAAGAGGGAGATTGGGCATATGTAGAAAATAAATCAAAACTAAATAGAAAAAAACTTGACGAAGTAAGAGTAGGTCCATTTCAAATAAAAAAACAAATTTCAAATACATTATATGAAGTAGATATTGGATACAAAAAGAATGATATGAATTATTTCCATATTTCAAAATTGATGCCTTGTGATAAACCATATACTTAGATGGTTTATCATACCTTTTTGGTAGGGGGATGTAAAAGTAAACCTATGTTTATTTTAAGTGAAACAGCAGCGTTTAGTTATTTTTAGTTAATTAAAGTTTTAGGTTGTATGACTGTTTAAGTTTTATTGACATTGACATATTGTAAATTGTATTGTCAAATTACTTAATGGCGTAAGAAATAGCATTGTTCTTGATTCTCTTTTTAGGTTTGTATATTTGTTAAGTTATGTTAGTTGTGATATTATTGTTAATAATTTATATTGTAGAATTTTAACGATAATAAACTCTTTTTAGACGAATTCAAACTGCTATCTCTTCACATGAATAAGGGTATGATATTACACTTATATATTTCTTACATCTACATTTGTGATCTTTCTTTATTTTTCGACTTTTTTTATTTGTTTATTTGATATAAGTAACTGACTCTTCTTTGAATCATATTGTTTTAAGTTACTTATTATTCCTAATATATTAAAATTCATAACTATTTTGTAATTATAATTGTTTTTAATCAAGAATTTTGGACGCACGCACTAGGTAAAGTTTATCGAATACACGTAACAGTAACAAATACCTCAGTTTGTTTCATTGCAAACAATCTCAGAGCGATCTTACTTACACATGCAAAACAAAGTTAAATGATCACGTCACAAGGCAAGGACATTTATAAAAACTAAAAAGAATAATTTTAGCACAGTTTTGTAGTTTACAGCTTAGAGTTACAGTTCTTAGAGTTAAGTTTAAAGTTAACTGAAGTCGATCACTTATTATATGACAATATCACTAATTTTATTAACAGCTAGACAAAGCCTTAAAGGTGAGTAAGAATCACGAAATTAACATCGTATTAGGAGACTTTAATGCAAAAATTGGGGAAGGAGCCGTAGATCACGTAGTTGGAAAATATGGTCTTAGTCAGAGACACGACAGAGGAGACAGATTGATACAGTACTGCCAAGACAAAGATCTAGACATAACGAATACTTGGTATAAGTTACCACCCAGGAGGCTTTACACATAGAAGTCACCTTTAGGCGGACATTAGGGCATTATAACAAACCAAATAGAACATGTGACAATTAATAGAAGGTACAGAAATGCTATTACTAAGGTATCCCTTAGTAGCAAATATCAAACTAAGGCTCGCTACAGCTAAAAGAAAACACCATAAGGCATCAGTAAACATTAGGATACTCAAAAACTTTGAAACAAGTGAAGCGTACACAGAGGAAATAAACAATAGGTTCTCTAATGTGGCAACTGAGAATGATGTTGAAAAGTCATGGATATCCATAAAAGAATCATTTGATGGGGTGAACAACACTTTTCTACTAGAGAGTAAAACAACTACCAAGAATGAGTGGATGACAGACGAAATATTAGAGATGATGGAACAACGCAGGCAGTGTAAGATTAGGCAGGACCAAGTAGGGTAAAAAAATATACACAGTCAAAATCGTAAAGAAATTATAGCGGTGAAGGAGATTTGGATGATTACACTTTGCACCGGGGCTGAAAACCTATATAAACTCGGCGACAGCTTCAATCTTCACAAGAAAACTAAGGAAATTGCTGGTGTCTTCAAGAAAGAACAAGTCACTGGTATACATAATAAACAAAATGAACTAATAACGGATCCTTGCGATATACTTAATACTTGGAAAATGTACACAGCCAATTTTTTCAATGATGACAGAACACAAAAACCACCACAACTGGGAGACCATTTGTGTGGCCCAAGTATTTTGAAAGTTGAAATTATACACTCTATCAAACTAATAAAAAGTAACAGAACCCAGGACCCGATGATATATACGTAGAAACAATCAAGTTACTTAATGAAGAAAACCTAGACATTATTGTTAAGCTCTTTAACGACATCTACGATACGGGCCAGATTCCAAAAGATTGGCTTCGATCTACATTGATCGCCCTGCCAAAAACACCACGTGCGAACTTCTGCGAGAACCACCGACTAATATGCCTAATGAGTCACTTTTTAAAACTTTTGCTGAGAATACTTCACACTAGATTGTTTCAGAAATATGAAGAGGTGAGTGGATGGAGTCAGTTTGGTTTCAAAAATGGATTTGGCACGAGAGAAGCGATCTTTAGTATGCAAATATTAATACAGAATTGTTTAGATCAAAGTAAGGATGTTTTTGTCTGTTTCATCGATTACGAGAAAGCATTCGATAATGTAAAACACGAATTGATGATAAAATACCTACAAGAGTTGGAATTGGATGCCAAGGATATAAGAATTATCGCCAATCTGTATTTGAACCAAACAGCAACAGTACGTCTTCAAAATTTCAACGAAACAGAAGATTTCTCCATTAAAAAAGGAGTAAGGCAGGGTCGTATACTGTCTCCAATGCTGTTTAATTTATACGTAGAAAAAGCCTTCGCAGAAGCAGTGGCAGAATCTAATAAGGGTATTAAAGTTAACGGCATATTTATGAATAACATCAGGTATGCCAATGATACAGCCATAGTGGCAGATAACATTGAAGATCTTCAATGCCTTTTAAATGGTCTAACTCTTGCAAGTGAAGCTCGGAGTTTGAAAATAAATATCAAGAAGACAAAAACAATGATTAGAAGTAGAAATGATTACCACAACGCAAAGATATATGTCTCTGGAGAAGAAATCGAACAGGTCAGGCAATTCAAATACTTTGTTTATTTGTTAAAAGAAGATTGGGACCCCGAGAATGAAATAAAGAGCAGAGTTGAACAAGCCAGAAATGCTTTTTTGATGCTTCGTAAGTTTCTGACTGATCGCAAATTGGACTTTAACCTCCTTCAAACTTCCAATGAATTTTTATTTTCGGAAATTTATTGGGTGGCCACTGTTTTTGCCGCTCTGTGTATATTTGTAGCTAGGATTCGATATACTCGTACACACTGATTGATTAGGCTTTCATGAATTCCGATAAGTTGGTTTCCTAACGAATTTTAAATATTTATTGTGTATTGTTATTAAAATTAGTTTTTAATTAGAACTAGTGGTTTGAGCCTCGATTAAATTTTGTAATTGAAATTCGGTCGTTTTGGAGGTTTACCTCTAACTCAACCCTTATAATTAAAAAATATTTTATTCAGAGCTGTTCTATTTATTCAGTTGTTTTTTTATGAATAAATGAAATAATTTTAATATATCTCAGTTTTAAAATGGCTAGATTTTTTTCTAAAAACAGTCTTAAATGAAAAGTTTTATTCTTACTCCTTGTTCAGTCTCTTTGTCAATGCGATACCTTTTTAAGAAAATGTCTTGACAATTCTTCCATTTTTATTCACATGTCACAAATCTACAATTTAAACATTTTTTTAAAGATTCTCTCGGCTTCTGTTCGACAGAGTTTAATTTTTCATAATAGGTTTAAAACTTAGGTGCTTTTCTTCTCATAAAAAAAGATTTCCAAGTATCTTAAAGTTTTAGTTTTTGGACCTGGATAATTTTAAAAATGATTCATTTAAAAAAAATAGATTGCAAAATTATTTTCCTAAAGCTGTTAAGTCGATTTTAATGAAATTTTATGTGGTAATTGAACATATTGTAGCGTTTTTAAATAAAACGAGCGGTTCGAATTTATATAAATATATTTATTTATTAGTTTACAGTTCGGTAATATCGTAACAACCAACTTACTCCTAACATCGTTACATATATATACCAAAGTTACTATGTTCTGGAACATTCCCACCTCTAATTTGCCTACGTGACCGATTGTTTTCTCCTGCACTCGATATGCCTGGAAACTTCGAAACGCATTCGAAATGCAACCGCCATACGGGACACGGTGAATGCATGTTTGTAACAATATTAAGGAGTTTCTTTTTCAAAATATAAAGGTGTGAAGTTTGATTTTAGTCTTGAAAATAAACTCATAAAAAAAACTTTTTTATAACTGTTTTCTGTTTTGGTATTGTTTCTATAATAATAATAATAATTCTTGAAATTTGAAACTTGCACTGTCTTATGTATTTAATTTCAAAGCCTTTATATGTAATAACAAATTATTCTAAATTTACTAGCTATTTAGATATATGCGACCAAAGGATAGTGAAATTATCATTTGTAGTGATATTTTGGAGTGTTTATTCAAAAAATGCGCTTTGAAATTGAAAAGTCGCCCATAGAACTTGTGGAAAAATATGTGTATTTGGGTCACGAAATAAGGTTAATGCGAGATAACCAAACATGCGAGCTACTCAGAAGAATAAGTCTGGGTTGGGCTGCATTCGGAAAAATGAGAGACGTATTTAAAACAAATATACCGATCCATTTAAAAAGAAAAACTTTTAACCAGTGCGTTCTACCAGTCCTCACATATGGAGCAGAAAGCTTAACTCTCACAAAAACATCAGCCGAAAAATTGAGAAGGACACAACGAAAGATGGAGAGATCAATGCTTGGAATAAGCTTAAAAAATAGAATAAGAAACGAGAAAGTTCGTAGACGAACCGGAGTGGAAGACATTATCGAACATACTACAAGTCAAAAATGGAGATGGGCAGGACATGTTGCAAGAATGAAAGACGACAGTTCGACAAAATAATTGCTTGAGTGGAGACCACGGGCTGACAAGCGAAGCGGAGGAAGACCCCCAACGCCATGAACCGACGAGCTCAAAAGAATCGTGACCAATTGGATAGCAGAGGCGCAGAACAAAAGCAGATGGAAAAGTCTAGAGGAGGCCTATGTTCAACAATGGACAACTCAGGGCTGATTGATGATGATGATGATGATGATGATGATGATGATGATGATCCAAAACAGATACCATCAGGACTGAATCACCATATTTATTTCAAACCTCCAACGGATGGACGGAACCTAAAGAACAAGTACTAGATGTTATTTAAGTGATTATCTAATATAAAATTTTAATTTTAAATTTTATTGACTTTGTTAAGTAATTTTATTATAGTACTAACAATTAACCCTCCTATATATGTTAAAAATTTTATTTATATTTTATTTAAAATTGTGTTTTGGCACTTCGGTATATACTAGTTTGGTTATGTTTGATTTTATTTACGTTTAGTTTTAATATTTTATGTATGACTAAACATTCTAAAAAAGAAAGACTTGTTCCAATTACTACTTTAATTACATACATATACAGTGGTACCTCGACATATGAGTGTAATTGTCAAAGCAATTTTCCCCATTGAAATTAACTGAAATGTCATTAATCCATTCCTGTCCCCAAAAAAATACGTTAGTTGTTTTTGTTTAATGTTTTTAAATAAAAACAATGTATTTAAAAAAATAAATATTTATTTGTAAGTAACAAAAATGAAGTGCTTAAGGAAGCGCTTAATTTTCGTCAGTGGTCTTCGCTTTTTTCGTCACACTTTGCTCTGCAGATCGTTTAAAAAACTATCCAAGAAGGTTTGTTTCTTTCTCATATACATCTTCAATCTCATCTACCACTAATACTTCGAGTTCCAGTTCTTCGCAGGCCCTTTCTTCTACAGCCTCAGGCTACAGCTTCTTCCATGCAGAGGTTAAGGTCCTTGTTGTAACACCTAGTCAGGCCTGCTCAATAATTCTTAGGCATATTACTTTGTTAAAGTGGTCCTTCCAGAACTCTCGAAGGAAAAGGTTTATGTTCTCCGTCACCTCAAAGCAGCGCCAAAAAATGTGCTTGGTATACAACTTCTGAAAATTAGAAATCAGTTGCTGAACCAAGATAGTAGTGGTGTTGGCAGGTAGGTAGAGAATCTTTATAAACTTGAACTCTTGGAATAAATCATCT
>CAKJVB030000167.1:1947-27840 GCA_918026665.1 Diabrotica balteata | reverse complement strand
ATGCCTGTCTAAAGTCTATGAAAATATTGTGTATGGGTCTGTTGTACCCCAATCCATTGTTCAAAACAACAGACCACTAACTTTAAAACTGCTGAATTAACATTTTATTTAAGTTATTTGTTGACTGTGTTTAGTGCCGATAAATTATTAAGGAAAGCGTTTTGAGGTGAGGCTTAACTACGAACGAGTCGTAGTTACGGAGTAGCCCATGGAATAAAGCACTCAGAAAAGGATTGCCATGCATTCCATACTTGGCTTCTTTCTACGCTATCATATGCCTGTCTAAAGTCTATGAAAATATTGTGTATGGGTCTGTTGTACCCCCATCCATTGTTCAAAACAACAGACCACTAACTTTAAAACTGCTGAATTAACATTTTATTTAAGTTATTTGTTGACTGCGTTTAGTGCCGATAAATTATTAAGGAAAGCCGTTTTGAGGTGAGGCTTAACTACGAACGAGTCGTAGTTACGGAGTAGCCCATTGGAATGAAGCACTCAGAAAAGGATTGCCATGACATTCCATACTTGGCTTCTTTCTACGCTATCATATGCCTGTCTAAAGTCTATGAAAATATTGTGTATGGGTCTGTTGTACCCCCATCCATTGTTCAAAACAACAGACCACTAACTTTAAAAACTGCTGAATTAACATTTTATTTAAGTTATTTGTTGACTGCGTTTAGTGCCGATAAATTATTAAGGAAAGCCGTTTTGAGGTGAGGCTTAACTACGAACGAGTCGTAGTTACGGAGTAGCCCATTGGAATAAGCACTCAGAAAAGGATTGCCATGGCATTCCATACTTGGCTTCTTTCTACGCTATCATATGCCTGTCTAAAGTCTATGAAAATATTGTGTATGGGTCTGTTGTACCCCCATCCATTGTTCAAAACAACAGACCACTAACTTTAAAACTGCTGAATTAACATTTTATTTAAGTTATTTGTTGACTGCGTTTAGTGCCGATAAATTATTAAGGAAAGCCGTTTTGAGATGAGGCTTAACTACGAACGAGTCGTAGTTACGGAGTAGCCCATTGGAATAAAGCACTCAGAAAAGGATTGCCATGACATTCCATACTTGGCTTCTTTCTACGCTATCATATGCCTGTCTAAAGTCTATGAAAATATTGTGTATGGGTCTGTTGTACCCCATCCATTGTTCAAAACAACAGACCACTAACTTTAATTTAAAACTGCTGAATTAACATTTTATTAAAGTTATTTGTTGACTGCGTTTAGTGCCGATAAATTATTAAGGAAAGCCGTTTTGAGGTGAGGCTTAACTACGAACGAGTCGTAGTTACGGAGTAGCCCATTGGAATGAAGCACTCAGAAAAGGATTGCCATGCATTCCATACTTGGCTTCTTTCTACGCTATCATATGCCTGTCTAAAGTCTATGAAAATATTGTGTATGGGTCTGTTGTACCCCCATCCATTGTTCAAAACAACAGACCACTAACTTTAATTTAAAACTGCTGAATTAACATTTTATTTAAGTTATTTGTTGACTGCGTTTAGTGCCGATAAATTATTAAGGAAAGCCGTTTTGAGGTGAGGCGTAACTACGAACGAGTCGTAGTTACGGAGTAGCCCATTGGAATGAAGCACTCAGAAAAGGATTGCCATGGCATTCCATACTTGGCTTCTTTCTGCGCTATCATATATATGCCTGTCTAAAGTCTATGAAAATATTGTGTATGGGTCTGTTGTACCCCCATCCATTGTTCAAAACAACAGACCACTAACTTTAATTTAAAACTGCTGAATTAACATTTTATTTAAGTTATTTGTTGACTGCGTTTAGTGCCGATAAATTATTAAGGAAAGCCGTTTTGAGGTGAGGCTTAACTACGAACGAGTCGTAGTTACGGAGTAGCCCATTGGAAAAAGCACTCAGAAAAGGATTGCCATGGCATTCCATACTTGGCTTCTTTCTACGCTATCATATGCCTGTCTAAAGTCTATGAAAATATTGTGTATGGGTCTGTTGTACCCCCATCCATTGTTCAAAACAACAGACCACTAACTTTAATTTAAAACTGCTGAATTAACATTTTATTAAAGTTATTTGTTGACTGCGTTTAGTGCCGATAAATTATTAAGGAAAGCCGTTTTGAGGTGAGGCTTAACTACGAACGAGTCGTAGTTACGGAGTAGCCCATTGGAATGAAGCACTCAGAAAAGGATTGCCATGGCATTCCATACTTGGCTTCTTTCTACGCTATCATATGCCTGTCTAAAGTCTATGAAAATATTGTGTATGGGTCTGTTGTACCCCCATCCATTGTTCAAAACAACAGACCACTAACTTTAAAACTGCTGAATTAACATTTTATTTAAGTTATTTTTTGACTGCGTTTAGTGCCGATAAATTATTAAGGAAAGCCGTTTTGAGGTGAGGCTTAACTACGAACGAGTCGTAGTTACGGAGTAGCCCATTGGAATAAAGCACTCAGAAAAGGATTGCCATGGCATTCCATACTTGGCTTCTTTCTACGCTATCATATGCCTGTCTAAAGTCTATGAAAATATTGTGTATGGGTCTGTTGTACCCCCATCCATTGTTCAAAACAACAGACCACTAACTTTAATTTAAAACTGCTGAATTAACATTTTATTTAAGTTATTTGTTGACTGCGTTTAGTGCCGATAAATTATTAAGGAAAGCCGTTTTGAGGTGAGGCTTAACTACGAACGAGTCGTAGTTACGGAGTAGCCCATTGGAATGAAGCACTCAGAAAAGGATTGCCATGCATTCCATACTTGGCTTCTTTCTACGCTATCATATGCCTGTCTAAAGTCTATGAAAATATTGTGTATGGGTCTGTTGTACCCCCATCCATTGTTCAAAACAACAGACCACTAACTTTAATTTAAAACTGCTGAATTAACATTTTATTTAAGTTATTTGTTGACTGCGTTTAGTGCCGATAAATTATTAAGGAAAGCCGTTTTGAGGTGAGGCTTAACTACGAACGAGTCGTAGTTACGGAGTAGCCCATTGGAATGAAGCACTCAGAAAAGGATTGCCATGGCATTCCATACTTTGCTTCTTTCTGCGCTATCATATATATGCCTGTCTAAAGTCTATGAAAATATTGTGTATGGGTCTGTTGTACCCCCATCCATTGTTCAAAACAACAGACCACTAACTTTAATTTAAAACTGCTGAATTAACATTTTATTTAAGTTATTTGTTGACTGCGTTTAGTGCCGATAAATTATTAAGGAAAGCCGTTTTGAGGTGAGGCTTAACTACGAACGAGTCGTAGTTACGGAGTAGCCCATTGGAATGAAGCACTCAGAAAAGGATTGCCATGGCATTCCATACTTGGCTTCTTTCTGCGCTATCATATATATGCCTGTCTAAAGTCTATGAAAATATTGTGTATGGGTCTGTTGTACCCCCATCCATTGTTCAAAACAACAGACCACTAACTTTAATTTAAAACTGCTGAATTAACATTTTATTTAAGTTATTTGTTGACTGCGTTTAGTGCCGATAAATTATTAAGGAAAGCCGTTTTGAGGTGAGGCTTAACTACGAACGAGTCGTAGTTACGGAGTAGCCCATTGGAATGAAGCACTCAGAAAAGGATTGCCATGGCATTCCATACTTGGCTTCTTTCTGCGCTATCATATATATGCCTGTCTAAAGTCTATGAAAATATTGTGTATGGGTCTGTTGTACCCCCATCCATTGTTCAAAACAACAGACCACTAACTTTAATTTAAAACTGCTGAATTAACATTTTATTTAAGTTATTTGTTGACTGCGTTTAGTGCCGATAAATTATTAAGGAAAGCCGTTTGAGATGAGGCTTAACTACGAACGAGTCGTAGTTACGGAGTAGCCCATTGGAATAAAGCACTCAGAAAAGGATTGCCATGGCATTCCATACTTGGCTTCTTTCTACGCTATCATATGCCTGTCTAAAGTCTATGAAAATATTGTGTATGGGTCTGTTGTACCCCCATCCATTGTTCAAAACAACAGACCACTAACTTTAAAACTGCTGAATTAACATTTTATTTAAGTTATTTGTTGACTGTGTTTAGTGCCGATAAATTATTAAGGAAAGCCGTTTTGAGATGAGGCTTAACTACGAACGAGTCGTAGTTACGGAGTAGCCCATTGGAATGAAGCACTCAGAAAAGGATTGCCATGGCATTCCATACTTGGCTTCTTTCTGCGCTATCATATATATGCCTGTCTAAAGTCTATGAAAATATTGTGTATGGGTCTGTTGTACCCCCATCCATTGTTCAAAACAACAGACCACTAACTTTAATTTAAAACTGCTGAATTAACATTTTATTTAAGTTATTTGTTGACTGTGTTTAGTGCCGATAAATTATTAAGGAAAGCCGTTTTGAGGTGAGGCTTAACTACGAACGAGTCGTAGTTACGGAGTAGCCCATTGGAATGAAGCACTCAGAAAAGGATTGCCATGGCATTCCATACTTGGCTTCTTTCTACGCTATCATATGCCTGTCTAAAGTCTATGAAAATATTGTGTATGGGTCTGTTGTACCCCCATCCATTGTTCAAAACAACAGACCACTAACTTTAATTTAAAACTGCTGAATTAACATTTTATTTAAGTTATTTGTTGACTGCGTTTAGTGCCGATAAATTATTAAGGAAAGCCGTTTTGAGGTGAGGCTTAACTACGAACGAGTCGTAGTTACGGAGTAGCCCATTGGAATAAAGCACTCAGAAAAGGATTGCCATGGCATTCCATACTTGGCTTCTTTCTACGCTATCATATGCCTGTCTAAAGTCTATGAAAATATTGTGTATGGGTCTGTTGTACCCCCATCCATTGTTCAAAACAACAGACCACTAACTTTAAAACTGCTGAATTAACATTTTATTTAAGTTATTTGTTGACTGCGTTTAGTGCCGATAAATTATTAAGGAAAGCCGTTTTGAGATGAGGCTTAACTACGAACGAGTCGTAGTTACGGAGTAGCCCATTGGAATGAAGCACTCAGAAAAGGATTGCCATGGCATTCCATACTTGGCTTCTTTCTACGCTATCATATGCCTGTCTAAAGTCTATGAAAATATTGTGTATGGGTCTGTTGTACCCCCATCCATTGTTCAAAACAACAGACCACTAACTTTAATTTAAAACTGCTGAATTAACATTTTATTAAAGTTATTTGTTGACTGCGTTTAGTGCCGATAAATTATTAAGGAAAGCCGTTTTGAGGTGAGGCGTAACTACGAACGAGTCGTAGTTACGGAGTAGCCCATTGGAATGAAGCACTCAGAAAAGGATTGCCATGGCATTCCATACTTGGCTTCTTTCTACGCTATCATATGCCTGTCTAAAGTCTATGAAAATATTGTGTATGGGTCTGTTGTACCCCCATCCATTGTTCAAAACAACAGACCACTAACTTTAATTTAAAACTGCTGAATTAACATTTTATTTAAGTTATTTGTTGACTGCGTTTAGTGCCGATAAATTATTAAGGAAAGCCGTTTTGAGGTGAGGCTTAACTACGAACGAGTCGTAGTTACGGAGTAGCCCATTGGAATGAAGCACTCAGAAAAGGATTGCCATGGCATTCCATACTTGGCTTCTTTCTACGCTATCATATGCCTGTCTAAAGTCTATGAAAATATTGTGTATGGGTCTGTTGTACCCCCATCCATTGTTCAAAACAACAGACCACTAACTTTAATTTAAAACTGCTGAATTAACATTTTATTAAAGTTATTTGTTGACTGCGTTTAGTGCCGATAAATTATTAAGGAAAGCCGTTTTGAGGTGAGGCGTAACTACGAACGAGTCGTAGTTACGGAGTAGCCCATTGGAATAAAGCACTCAGAAAAGGATTGCCATGGCATTCCATACTTGGCTTCTTTCTACGCTATCATATGCCTGTCTAAAGTCTATGAAAATATTGTGTATGGGTCTGTTGTACCCCCATCCATTGTTCAAAACAACAGACCACTAACTTTAATTTAAAACTGCTGAATTAACATTTTATTTAAGTTATTTGTTGACTGCGTTTAGTGCCGATAAATTATTAAGGAAAGCCGTTTTGAGGTGAGGCTTAACTACGAACGAGTCGTAGTTACGGAGTAGTCCATTGGAATGAAGCACTCAGAAAAGGATTGCCATGGCATTCCATACTTGGCTTCTTTCTACGCTATCATATATATGCCTGTCTAAAGTCTATGAAAATATTGTGTATGGGTCTGTTGTACTCCCATCCCTTGTTCAAAACAACAGACCACTAACTTTAATTTAAAACTGCTGAATTAACATTTTATTTAAGTTATTTGTTGACTGTGTTTAGTGCCGATAAATTATTAAGGAAAGCCGTTTTGAGGTGAGGCTTAACTACGAACGAGTCGTAGTTACGGAGTAGCCCATTGGAATGAAGCACTCAGAAAAGGATTGCCATGGCATTCCATACTTGGCTTCTTTCTACGCTATCATATGCCTGTCTAAAGTCTATGAAAATATTGTGTATGGGTCTGTTGTACCCCCATCCATTGTTCAAAACAACAGACCACTAACTTTAATTTAAAACTGCTGAATTAACATTTTATTAAAGTTATTTGTTGACTGCGTTTAGTGCCGATAAATTATTAAGGAAAGCCGTTTTGAGGTGAGGCTTAACTACGAACGAGTCGTAGTTACGGAGTAGCCCATTGGAATAAAGCACTCAGAAAAGGATTGCCATGGCATTCCATACTTGGCTTCTTTCTACGCTATCATATGCCTGTCTAAAGTCTATGAAAATATTGTGTATGGGTCTGTTGTACCCCCATCCATTGTTCAAAACAACAGACCACTAACTTTAAAACTGCTGAATTAACATTTTATTTAAGTTATTTGTTGACTGCGTTTAGTGCCGATAAATTATTAAGGAAAGCCGTTTTGAGGTGAGGCTTAACTACGAACGAGTCGTAGTTACGGAGTAGCCCATTGGAATGAAGCACTCAGAAAAGGATTGCCATGGCATTCCATACTTGGCTTCTTTCTACGCTATCATATGCCTGTCTAAAGTCTATGAAAATATTGTGTATGGGTCTGTTGTACCCCCATCCATTGTTCAAAACAACAGACCACTAACTTTAAAAACTGCTGAATTAACATTTTATTTAAGTTATTTGTTGACTGTGTTTAGTGCCGATAAATTATTAAGGAAAGCCGTTTTGAGGTGAGGCTTAACTACGAACGAGTCGTAGTTACGGAGTAGCCCATTGGAATAAAGCACTCAGAAAAGGATTGCCATGGCATTCCATACTTGGCTTCTTTCTACGCTATCATATGCCTGTCTAAAGTCTATGAAAATATTGTGTATGGGTCTGTTGTACCCCCATCCATTGTTCAAAACAACAGACCACTAACTTTAAAACTGCTGAATTAACATTTTATTTAAGTTATTTGTTGACTGTGTTTAGTGCCGATAAATTATTAAGGAAAGCCGTTTTGAGGTGAGGCTTAACTACGAACGAGTCGTAGTTACGGAGTAGCCCATTGAATAAAGCACTCAGAAAAGGATTGCCATGCATTCCATACTTGGCTTCTTTCTACGCTATCATATGCCTGTCTAAAGTCTATGAAAATATTGTGTATGGGTCTGTTGTACCCCCATCCATTGTTCAAAACAACAGACCACTAACTTTAAAACTGCTGAATTAACATTTTATTTAAGTTATTTTTTGACTGCGTTTAGTGCCGATAAATTATTAAGGAAAGCCGTTTTGAGGTGAGGCTTAACTACGAACGAGTCGTAGTTACGGAGTAGCCCATTGGAATAAAGCACTCAGAAAAGGATTGCCATGGCATTCCATACTTGGCTTCTTTCTACGCTATCATATGCCTGTCTAAAGTCTATGAAAATATTGTGTATGGGTCTGTTGTACCCCCATCCATTGTTCAAAACAACAGACCACTAACTTTAATTTAAAACTGCTGAATTAACATTTTATTTAAGTTATTTGTTGACTGCGTTTAGTGCCGATAAATTATTAAGGAAAGCCGTTTTGAGGTGAGGCTTAACTACGAACGAGTCGTAGTTACGGAGTAGCCCATTGAAATGAAGCACTCAGAAAAGGATTGCCATGACATTCCATACTTGGCTTCTTTCTACGCTATCATATGCCTGTCTAAAGTCTATGAAAATATTGTGTATGGGTCTGTTGTACCCCCATCCATTGTTCAAAACAACAGACCACTAACTTTAATTTAAAACTGCTGAATTAACATTTTATTTAAGTTATTTGTTGACTGCGTTTAGTGCCGATAAATTATTAAGGAAAGCCGTTTTGAGGTGAGGCTTAACTACGAACGAGTCGTAGTTACGGAGTAGCCCATTGGAATGAAGCACTCAGAAAAGGATTGCCATGGCATTCCATACTTGGCTTCTTTCTACGCTATCATATATATGCCTGTCTAAAGTCTATGAAAATATTGTGTATGGGTCTGTTGTACCCCCATCCATTGTTCAAAACAACAGACCACTAACTTTAATTTAAAACTGCTGAATTAACATTTTATTTAAGTTATTTGTTGACTGCGTTTAGTGCCGATAAATTATTAAGGAAAGCCGTTTTGAGGTGAGGCTTAACTACGAACGAGTCGTAGTTACGGAGTAGCCCATTGGAATAAAGCACTCAGAAAAGGATTGCCATGGCATTCCATACTTGGCTTCTTTCTACGCTATCATATGCCTGTCTAAAGTCTATGAAAATATTGTGTATGGGTCTGTTGTACCCCCATCCATTGTTCAAAACAACAGACCACTAACTTTAATTTAAAACTGCTGAATTAACATTTTATTTAAGTTATTTGTTGACTGCGTTTAGTGCCGATAAATTATTAAGGAAAGCCGTTTTGAGGTGAGGCTTAACTACGAACGAGTCGTAGTTACGGAGTAGCCCATTGGAATAAAGCACTCAGAAAAGGATTGCCATGGCATTCCATACTTGGCTTCTTTCTACGCTATCATATGCCTGTCTAAAGTCTATGAAAATATTGTGTATGGGTCTGTTGTACCCCCATCCATTGTTCAAAACAACAGACCACTAACTTTAAAACTGCTGAATTAACATTTTATTTAAGTTATTTTTTGACTGCGTTTAGTGCCGATAAATTATTAAGGAAAGCCGTTTTGAGGTGAGGCTTAACTACGAACGAGTCGTAGTTACGGAGTAGCCCATTGGAATAAAGCACTCAGAAAAGGATTGCCATGGCATTCCATACTTGGCTTCTTTCTACGCTATCATATGCCTGTCTAAAGTCTATGAAAATATTGTGTATGGGTCTGTTGTACCCCCATCCATTGTTCAAAACAACAGACCACTAACTTTAATTTAAAACTGCTGAATTAACATTTTATTTAAGTTATTTGTTGACTGCGTTTAGTGCCGATAAATTATTAAGGAAAGCCGTTTTGAGGTGAGGCTTAACTACGAACGAGTCGTAGTTACGGAGTAGCCCATTGGAATGAAGCACTCAGAAAAGGATTGCCATGGCATTCCATACTTGGCTTCTTTCTGCGCTATCATATATATGCCTGTCTAAAGTCTATGAAAATATTGTGTATGGGTCTGTTGTACCCCCATCCATTGTTCAAAACAACAGACCACTAACTTTAATTTAAAACTGCTGAATTAACATTTTATTTAAGTTATTTGTTGACTGCGTTTAGTGCCGATAAATTATTAAGGAAAGCCGTTTTGAGGTGAGGCTTAACTACGAACGAGTCGTAGTTACGGAGTAGCCCATTGGAATAAAGCACTCAGAAAAGGATTGCCATGGCATTCCATACTTGGCTTCTTTCTGCGCTATCATATATATGCCTGTCTAAAGTCTATGAAAATATTGTGTATGGGTCTGTTGTACCCCCATCCATTGTTCAAAACAACAGACCACTAACTTTAATTTAAAACTGCTGAATTAACATTTTATTTAAGTTATTTGTTGACTGCGTTTAGTGCCGATAAATTATTAAGGAAAGCCGTTTTGAGGTGAGGCTTAACTACGAACGAGTCGTAGTTACGGAGTAGCCCATTGGAATGAAGCACTCAGAAAAGGATTGCCATGGCATTCCATACTTGGCTTCTTTCTACGCTATCATATGCCTGTCTAAAGTCTATGAAAATATTGTGTATGGGTCTGTTGTACCCCATCCATTGTTCAAAACAACAGACCACTAACTTTAATTTAAAACTGCTGAATTAACATTTTATTAAAGTTATTTGTTGACTGCGTTTAGTGCCGATAAATTATTAAGGAAAGCCGTTTTGAGGTGAGGCTTAACTACGAACGAGTCGTAGTTACGGAGTAGCCCATTGGAATAAAGCACTCAGAAAAGGATTGCCATGGCATTCCATACTTGGCTTCTTTCTGCGCTATCATATGCCTGTCTAAAGTCTATGAAAATATTGTGTATGGGTCTGTTGTACCCCCATCCATTGTTCAAAACAACAGACCACTAACTTTAATTTAAAACTGCTGAATTAACATTTTATTTAAGTTATTTGTTGACTGTGTTTAGTGCCGATAAATTATTAAGGAAAGCCGTTTTGAGGTGAGGCTTAACTACGAACGAGTCGTAGTTACGGAGTAGCCCATTGGAATGAAGCACTCAGAAAAGGATTGCCATGGCATTCCATACTTGGCTTCTTTCTACGCTATCATATGCCTGTCTAAAGTCTATGAAAATATTGTGTATGGGTCTGTTGTACCCCCATCCATTGTTCAAAACAACAGACCACTAACTTTAATTTAAAACTGCTGAATTAACATTTTATTTAAGTTATTTGTTGACTGCGTTTAGTGCCGATAAATTATTAAGGAAAGCCGTTTTGAGGTGAGGCTTAACTACGAACGAGTCGTAGTTACGGAGTAGCCCATTGGAATGAAGCACTCAGAAAAGGATTGCCATGGCATTCCATACTTGGCTTCTTTCTGCGCTATCATATATATGCCTGTCTAAAGTCTATGAAAATATTGTGTATGGGTCTGTTGTACCCCCATCCATTGTTCAAAACAACAGACCACTAACTTTAATTTAAAACTGCTGAATTAACATTTTATTTAAGTTATTTGTTGACTGCGTTTAGTGCCGATAAATTATTAAGGAAAGCCGTTTTGAGGTGAGGCTTAACTACGAACGAGTCGTAGTTACGGAGTAGCCCATTGGAATAAAGCACTCAGAAAAGGATTGCCATGGCATTCCATACTTGGCTTCTTTCTACGCTATCATATGCCTGTCTAAAGTCTATGAAAATATTGTGTATGGGTCTGTTGTACCCCCATCCATTGTTCAAAACAACAGACCACTAACTTTAATTTAAAACTGCTGAATTAACATTTTATTAAAGTTATTTGTTGACTGCGTTTAGTGCCGATAAATTATTAAGGAAAGCCGTTTTGAGGTGAGGCTTAACTACGAACGAGTCGTAGTTACGGAGTAGTCCATTAGAATGAAGCACTCAGAAAAGGATTGCCATGGCATTCCATACTTGGCTTCTTTCTACGCTATCATATGCCTGTCTAAAGTCTATGAAAATATTGTGTATGGGTCTGTTGTACCCCCATCCATTGTTCAAAACAGCAGACCACTAACTTTAATTTAAAACTGCTGAATTAACATTTTATTTAAGTTATTTGTTGACTGTGTTTAGTGCCGATAAATTATTAAGGAAAGCCGTTTTGAGGTGAGGCTTAACTACGAACGAGTCGTAGTTACGGAGTAGCCCATTGGAATGAAGCACTCAGAAAAGGATTGCCATGGCATTCCATACTTGGCTTCTTTCTACGCTATCATATGCCTGTCTAAAGTCTATGAAAATATTGTGTATGGGTCTGTTGTACCCCCATCCATTGTTCAAAACAACAGACCACTAACTTTAATTTAAAACTGCTGAATTAACATTTTATTTAAGTTATTTGTTGACTGCGTTTAGTGCCGATAAATTATTAAGGAAAGCCGTTTTGAGGTGAGGCTTAACTACGAACGAGTCGTAGTTACGGAGTAGCCCATTGGAATGAAGCACTCAGAAAAGGATTGCCATGGCATTCCATACTTGGCTTCTTTCTACGCTATCATATGCCTGTCTAAAGTCTATGAAAATATTGTGTATGGGTCTGTTGTACCCCCATCCATTGTTCAAAACAACAGACCACTAACTTTAATTTAAAACTGCTGAATTAACATTTTATTTAAGTTATTTGTTGACTGCGTTTAGTGCCGATAAATTATTAAGGAAAGCCGTTTTGAGGTGAGGCTTAACTACGAACGAGTCGTAGTTACGGAGTAGCCCATTGGAATGAAGCACTCAGAAAAGGATTGCCATGGCATTCCATACTTGGCTTCTTTCTACGCTATCATATGCCTGTCTAAAGTCTATGAAAATATTGTGTATGGGTCTGTTGTACCCCCATCCATTGTTCAAAACAACAGACCACTAACTTTAATTTAAAACTGCTGAATTAACATTTTATTTAAGTTATTTGTTGACTGTGTTTAGTGCCGATAAATTATTAAGGAAAGCCGTTTTGAGGTGAGGCTTAACTACGAACGAGTCGTAGTTACGGAGTAGCCCATTGGAATAAAGCACTCAGAAAAGGATTGCCATGGCATTCCATACTTGGCTTCTTTCTACGCTATCATATGCCTGTCTAAAGTCTATGAAAATATTGTGTATGGGTCTGTTGTACCCCCATCCATTGTTCAAAACAACAGACCACTAACTTTAATTTAAAACTGCTGAATTAACATTTTATTTAAGTTATTTGTTGACTGCGTTTAGTGCCGATAAATTATTAAGGAAAGCCGTTTTGAGGTGAGGCTTAACTACGAACGAGTCGTAGTTACGGAGTAGCCCATTGGAATAAAGCACTCAGAAAAGGATTGCCATGACATTCCATACTTGGCTTCTTTCTACGCTATCATATGCCTGTCTAAAGTCTATGAAAATATTGTGTATGGGTCTGTTGTACCCCCATCCATTGTTCAAAACAACAGACCACTAACTTTAATTTAAAACTGCTGAATTAACATTTTATTTAAGTTATTTGTTGACTGCGTTTAGTGCCGATAAATTATTAAGGAAAGCCGTTTTGAGGTGAGGCTTAACTACGAACGAGTCGTAGTTACGGAGTAGCCCATTGGAATAAAGCACTCAGAAAAGGATTGCCATGGCATTCCATACTTGGCTTCTTTCTACGCTATCATATGCCTGTCTAAAGTCTATGAAAATATTGTGTATGGGTCTGTTGTACCCCCATCCATTGTTCAAAACAACAGACCACTAACTTTAATTTAAAACTGCTGAATTAACATTTTATTTAAGTTATTTGTTGACTGTGTTTAGTGCCGATAAATTATTAAGGAAAGCCGTTTTGAGATGAGGCTTAACTACGAACGAGTCGTAGTTACGGAGTAGCCCATTGGAATGAAGCACTCAGAAAAGGATTGCCATGGCATTCCATACTTGGCTTCTTTCTACGCTATCATATGCCTGTCTAAAGTCTATGAAAATATTGTGTATGGGTCTGTTGTACCCCCATCCATTGTTCAAAACAACAGACCACTAACTTTAATTTAAAACTGCTGAATTAACATTTTATTTAAGTTATTTGTTGACTGCGTTTAGTGCCGATAAATTATTAAGGAAAGCCGTTTTGAGGTGAGGCTTAACTACGAACGAGTCGTAGTTACGGAGTAGCCCATTGGAATGAAGCACTCAGAAAAGGATTGCCATGGCATTCCATACTTGGCTTCTTTCTGCGCTATCATATATATGCCTGTCTAAAGTCTATGAAAATATTGTGTATGGGTCTGTTGTACCCCCATCCATTGTTCAAAACAACAGACCACTAACTTTAATTTAAAACTGCTGAATTAACATTTTATTTAAGTTATTTGTTGACTGCGTTTAGTGCCGATAAATTATTAAGGAAAGCCGTTTTGAGGTGAGGCTTAACTACGAACGAGTCGTAGTTACGGAGTAGCCCATTGGAATGAAGCACTCAGAAAAGGATTGCCATGGCATTCCATACTTGGCTTCTTTCTACGCTATCATATGCCTGTCTAAAGTCTATGAAAATATTGTGTATGGGTCTGTTGTACCCCCATCCATTGTTCAAAACAACAGACCACTAACTTTAATTTAAAACTGCTGAATTAACATTTTATTTAAGTTATTTGTTGACTGCGTTTAGTGCCGATAAATTATTAAGGAAAGCCGTTTTGAGGTGAGGCTTAACTACGAACGAGTCGTAGTTACGGAGTAGCCCATTGGAATGAAGCACTCAGAAAAGGATTGCCATGGCATTCCATACTTGGCTTCTTTCTGCGCTATCATATATGCCTGTCTAAAGTCTATGAAAATATTGTGTATGGGTCTGTTGTACCCCCATCCATTGTTCAAAACAACAGACCACTAACTTTAATTTAAAACTGCTGAATTAACATTTTATTTAAGTTATTTGTTGACTGTGTTTAGTGCCGATAAATTATTAAGGAAAGCCGTTTTGAGGTGAGGCTTAACTACGAACGAGTCGTAGTTACGGAGTAGCCCATTGGAATGAAGCACTCAGAAAAGGATTGCCATGGCATTCCATACTTGGCTTCTTTCTACGCTATCATATGCCTGTCTAAAGTCTATGAAAATATTGTGTATGGGTCTGTTGTACCCCCATCCATTGTTCAAAACAACAGACCACTAACTTTAATTTAAAACTGCTGAATTAACATTTTATTAAAGTTATTTGTTGACTGCGTTTAGTGCCGATAAATTATTAAGGAAAGCCGTTTTGAGGTGAGGCTTAACTACGAACGAGTCGTAGTTACGGAGTAGCCCATTGGAATAAAGCACTCAGAAAAGGATTGCCATGGCATTCCATACTTGGCTTCTTTCTACGCTATCATATGCCTGTCTAAAGTCTATGAAAATATTGTGTATGGGTCTGTTGTACCCCCATCCATTGTTCAAAACAACAGACCACTAACTTTAATTTAAAACTGCTGAATTAACATTTTATTTAAGTTATTTGTTGACTGCGTTTAGTGCCGATAAATTATTAAGGAAAGCCGTTTTGAGGTGAGGCTTAACTACGAACGAGTCGTAGTTACGCAGTAGCCCATTGGAATAAAGCACTCAGAAAAGGATTGCCATGACATTCCATACTTGGCTTCTTTCTACGCTATCATATGCCTGTCTAAAGTCTATGAAAATATTGTGTATGGGTCTGTTGTACCCCCATCCATTGTTCAAAACAACAGACCACTAACTTTAATTTAAAACTGCTGAATTAACATTTTATTTAAGTTATTTGTTGACTGCGTTTAGTGCCGATAAATTATTAAGGAAAGCCGTTTTGAGGTGAGGCGTAACTACGAACGAGTCGTAGTTACGGAGTAGCCCATTGGAATGAAGCACTCAGAAAAGGATTGCCATGGCATTCCATACTTGGCTTCTTTCTGCGCTATCTATCATATGCCTGTCTAAAGTCTATGAAAATATTGTGTATGGGTCTGTTGTACCCCCATCCATTGTTCAAAACAACAGACCACTAACTTTAATTTAAAACTGCTGAATTAACATTTTATTTAAGTTATTTGTTGACTGTGTTTAGTGCCGATAAATTATTAAGGAAAGCCGTTTTGAGATGAGGCTTAACTACGAACGAGTCGTAGTTACGCAGTAGCCCATTGGAATAAAGCACTCAGAAAAGGATTGCCATGGCATTCCATACTTGGCTTCTTTCTACGCTATCATATGCCTGTCTAAAGTCTATGAAAATATTGTGTATGGGTCTGTTGTACCCCCATCCATTGTTCAAAACAACAGACCACTAACTTTAATTTAAAACTGCTGAATTAACATTTTATTTAAGTTATTTGTTGACTGCGTTTAGTGCCGATAAATTATTAAGGAAAGCCGTTTTGAGGTGAGGCTTAACTACGAACGAGTCGTAGTTACGGAGTAGCCCATTGGAATGAAGCACTCAGAAAAGGATTGCCATGGCATTCCATACTTGGCTTCTTTCTGCGCTATCATATATATGCCTGTCTAAAGTCTATGAAAATATTGTGTATGGGTCTGTTGTACCCCCATCCATTGTTCAAAACAACAGACCACTAACTTTAATTTAAAACTGCTGAATTAACATTTTATTTAAGTTATTTGTTGACTGCGTTTAGTGCCGATAAATTATTAAGGAAAGCCGTTTTGAGATGAGGCTTAACTACGAACGAGTCGTAGTTACGGAGTAGCCCATTGGAATAAAGCACTCAGAAAAGGATTGCCATGGCATTCCATACTTGGCTTCTTTCTACGCTATCATATGCCTGTCTAAAGTCTATGAAAATATTGTGTATGGGTCTGTTGTACCCCCATCCATTGTTCAAAACAACAGACCACTAACTTTAATTTAAAACTGCTGAATTAACATTTTATTTAAGTTATTTGTTGACTGCGTTTAGTGCCGATAAATTATTAAGGAAAGCCGTTTTGAGGTGAGGCTTAACTACGAACGAGTCGTAGTTACGGAGTAGCCCATTGGAATGAAGCACTCAGAAAAGGATTGCCATGCATTCCATACTTGGCTTCTTTCTACGCTATCATATGCCTGTCTAAAGTCTATGAAAATATTGTGTATGGGTCTGTTGTACCCCCATCCATTGTTCAAAACAACAGACCACTAACTTTAATTTAAAACTGCTGAATTAACATTTTATTTAAGTTATTTGTTGACTGCGTTTAGTGCCGATAAATTATTAAGGAAAGCCGTTTTGAGGTGAGGCGTAACTACGAACGAGTCGTAGTTACGGAGTAGCCCATTGGAATGAAGCACTCAGAAAAGGATTGCCATGCATTCCATACTTGGCTTCTTTCTACGCTATCATATGCCTGTCTAAAGTCTATGAAAATATTGTGTATGGGTCTGTTGTACCCCCATCCATTGTTCAAAACAACAGACCACTAACTTTAATTTAAAACTGCTGAATTAACATTTTATTTAAGTTATTTGTTGACTGCGTTTAGTGCCGATAAATTATTAAGGAAAGCCGTTTTGAGGTGAGGCTTAACTACGAACGAGTCGTAGTTACGGAGTAGCCCATTGGAATGAAGCACTCAGAAAAGGATTGCCATGGCATTCCATACTTGGCTTCTTTCTACGCTATCATATGCCTGTCTAAAGTCTATGAAAATATTGTGTATGGGTCTGTTGTACCCCCATCCATTGTTCAAAACAACAGACCACTAACTTTAATTTAAAACTGCTGAATTAACATTTTATTAAAGTTATTTGTTGACTGCGTTTAGTGCCGATAAATTATTAAGGAAAGCCGTTTTGAGATGAGGCTTAACTACGAACGAGTCGTAGTTACGCAGTAGCCCATTGGAATAAAGCACTCAGAAAAGGATTGCCATGACATTCCATACTTGGCTTCTTTCTACGCTATCATATGCCTGTCTAAAGTCTATGAAAATATTGTGTATGGGTCTGTTGTACCCCCATCCATTGTTCAAAACAACAGACCACTAACTTTAATTTAAAACTGCTGAATTAACATTTTATTTAAGTTATTTGTTGACTGCGTTTAGTGCCGATAAATTATTAAGGAAAGCCGTTTTGAGGTGAGGCTTAACTACGAACGAGTCGTAGTTACGGAGTAGCCCATTGGAATGAAGCACTCAGAAAAGGATTGCCATGGCATTCCATACTTGGCTTCTTTCTACGCTATCATATGCCTGTCTAAAGTCTATGAAAATATTGTGTATGGGTCTGTTGTACCCCCATCCATTGTTCAAAACAACAGACCACTAACTTTAATTTAAAACTGCTGAATTAACATTTTATTTAAGTTATTTGTTGACTGTGTTTAGTGCCGATAAATTATTAAGGAAAGCCGTTTTGAGGTGAGGCTTAACTACGAACGAGTCGTAGTTACGGAGTAGCCCATTGGAATGAAGCACTCAGAAAAGGATTGCCATGGCATTCCATACTTGGCTTCTTTCTGCGCTATCATATATATGCCTGTCTAAAGTCTATGAAAATATTGTGTATGGGTCTGTTGTACCCCCATCCATTGTTCAAAACAACAGACCACTAACTTTAATTTAAAACTGCTGAATTAACATTTTATTTAAGTTATTTGTTGACTGCGTTTAGTGCCGATAAATTATTAAGGAAAGCCGTTTTGAGGTGAGGCTTAACTACGAACGAGTCGTAGTTACGGAGTAGCCCATTGGAATGAAGCACTCAGAAAAGGATTGCCATGGCATTCCATACTTGGCTTCTTTCTGCGCTATCATATATATGCCTGTCTAAAGTCTATGAAAATATTGTGTATGGGTCTGTTGTACCCCCATCCATTGTTCAAAACAACAGACCACTAACTTTAATTTAAAACTGCTGAATTAACATTTTATTTAAGTTATTTGTTGACTGCGTTTAGTGCCGATAAATTATTAAGGAAAGCCGTTTTGAGGTGAGGCTTAACTACGAACGAGTCGTAGTTACGGAGTAGCCCATTGGAATGAAGCACTCAGAAAAGGATTGCCATGGCATTCCATACTTGGCTTCTTTCTACGCTATCATATGCCTGTCTAAAGTCTATGAAAATATTGTGTATGGGTCTGTTGTACCCCCATCCATTGTTCAAAACAACAGACCACTAACTTTAATTTAAAACTGCTGAATTAACATTTTATTTAAGTTATTTGTTGACTGCGTTTAGTGCCGATAAATTATTAAGGAAAGCCGTTTTGAGGTGAGGCTTAACTACGAACGAGTCGTAGTTACGGAGTAGCCCATTGGAATGAAGCACTCAGAAAAGGATTGCCATGGCATTCCATACTTGGCTTCTTTCTACGCTATCATATGCCTGTCTAAAGTCTATGAAAATATTGTGTATGGGTCTGTTGTACCCCCATCCATTGTTCAAAACAACAGACCACTAACTTTAATTTAAAACTGCTGAATTAACATTTTATTTAAGTTATTTGTTGACTGCGTTTAGTGCCGATAAATTATTAAGGAAAGCCGTTTTGAGGTGAGGCTTAACTACGAACGAGTCGTAGTTACGGAGTAGCCCATTGGAATGAAGCACTCAGAAAAGGATTGCCATGCATTCCATACTTGGCTTCTTTCTACGCTATCATATGCCTGTCTAAAGTCTATGAAAATATTGTGTATGGGTCTGTTGTACCCCCATCCATTGTTCAAAACAACAGACCACTAACTTTAATTTAAAACTGCTGAATTAACATTTTATTTAAGTTATTTGTTGACTGCGTTTAGTGCCGATAAATTATTAAGGAAAGCCGTTTTTAGGTGAGGCTTAACTACGAACGAGTCGTAGTTACGGAGTAGCCCATTGGAATGAAGCACTCAGAAAAGGATTGCCATGGCATTCCATACTTGGCTTCTTTCTACGCTATCATATGCCTGTCTAAAGTCTATGAAAATATTGTGTATGGGTCTGTTGTACCCCCATCCATTGTTCAAAACAACAGACCACTAACTTTAATTTAAAACTGCTGAATTAACATTTTATTTAAGTTATTTGTTGACTGCGTTTAGTGCCGATAAATTATTAAGGAAAGCCGTTTTGAGGTGAGGCGTAACTACGAACGAGTCGTAGTTACGGAGTAGCCCATTAGAATGAAGCACTCAGAAAAGGATTGCCATGGCATTCCATACTTGGCTTCTTTCTGCGCTATCATATATATGCCTGTCTAAAGTCTATGAAAATATTGTGTATGGGTCTGTTGTACCCCCATCCATTGTTCAAAACAACAGACCACTAACTTTAATTTAAAACTGCTGAATTAACATTTTATTTAAGTTATTTGTTGACTGCGTTTAGTGCCGATAAATTATTAAGGAAAGCCGTTTTGAGGTGAGGCTTAACTACGAACGAGTCGTAGTTACGGAGTAGCCCATTGGAATAAAGCACTCAGAAAAGGATTGCCATGACATTCCATACTTGGCTTCTTTCTACGCTATCATATGCCTGTCTAAAGTCTATGAAAATATTGTGTATGGGTCTGTTGTACCCCCATCCATTGTTCAAAACAACAGACCACTAACTTTAAAACTGCTGAATTAACATTTTATTTAAGTTATTTGTTGACTGTGTTTAGTGCCGATAAATTATTAAGGAAAGCCGTTTTGAGATGAGGCTTAACTACGAACGAGTCGTAGTTACGGAGTAGCCCATTGGAATGAAGCACTCAGAAAAGGATTGCCATGGCATTCCATACTTGGCTTCTTTCTACGCTATCATATATATGCCTGTCTAAAGTCTATGAAAGTATTGTGTATGGGTCTGTTGTACTCCCATCCCTTGTTCAAAACAACAGACCACTAACTTTAATTTAAAACTGCTGAATTAACATTTTATTTAAGTTATTTGTTGACTGTGTTTAGTGCCGATAAATTATTAAGGAAAGCCGTTTTGAGGTGAGGCTTAACTACGAACGAGTCGTAGTTACGGAGTAGCCCATTGGAATGAAGCACTCAGAAAAGGATTGCCATGGCATTCCATACTTGGCTTCTTTCTACGCTATCATATGCCTGTCTAAAGTCTATGAAAATATTGTGTATGGGTCTGTTGTACCCCCATCCATTGTTCAAAACAACAGACCACTAACTTTAATTTAAAACTGCTGAATTAACATTTTATTTAAGTTATTTGTTGACTGCGTTTAGTGCCGATAAATTATTAAGGAAAGCCGTTTTGAGGTGAGGCTTAACTACGAACGAGTCGTAGTTACGGAGTAGCCCATTGGAATAAAGCACTCAGAAAAGGATTGCCATGGCATTCCATACTTGGCTTCTTTCTACGCTATCATATGCCTGTCTAAAGTCTATGAAAATATTGTGTATGGGTCTGTTGTACCCCCATCCATTGTTCAAAACAACAGACCACTAACTTTAATTTAAAACTGCTGAATTAACATTTTATTAAAGTTATTTGTTGACTGCGTTTAGTGCCGATAAATTATTAAGGAAAGCCGTTTTGAGATGAGGCTTAACTACGAACGAGTCGTAGTTACGGAGTAGCCCATTGGAATGAAGCACTCAGAAAAGGATTGCCATGGCATTCCATACTTGGCTTCTTTCTACGCTATCATATGCCTGTCTAAAGTCTATGAAAATATTGTGTATGGGTCTGTTGTACCCCCATCCATTGTTCAAAACAACAGACCACTAACTTTAATTTAAAACTGCTGAATTAACATTTTATTTAAGTTATTTGTTGACTGCGTTTAGTGCCGATAAATTATTAAGGAAAGCCGTTTTGAGATGAGGCTTAACTACGAACGAGTCGTAGTTACGCAGTAGCCCATTGGAATAAAGCACTCAGAAAAGGATTGCCATGACATTCCATACTTGGCTTCTTTCTACGCTATCATATGCCTGTCTAAAGTCTATGAAAATATTGTGTATGGGTCTGTTGTACCCCCATCCATTGTTCAAAACAACAGACCACTAACTTTAATTTAAAACTGCTGAATTAACATTTTATTTAAGTTATTTGTTGACTGTGTTTAGTGCCGATAAATTATTAAGGAAAGCCGTTTTGAGGTGAGGCTTAACTACGAACGAGTCGTAGTTACGGAGTAGCCCATTGGAATGAAGCACTCAGAAAAGGATTGCCATGGCATTCCATACTTGGCTTCTTTCTACGCTATCATATGCCTGTCTAAAGTCTATGAAAATATTGTGTATGGGTCTGTTGTACCCCCATCCATTGTTCAAAACAACAGACCACTAACTTTAATTTAAAACTGCTGAATTAACATTTTATTAAAGTTATTTGTTGACTGCGTTTAGTGCCGATAAATTATTAAGGAAAGCCGTTTTGAGGTGAGGCTTAACTACGAACGAGTCGTAGTTACGGAGTAGCCCATTGGAATAAAGCACTCAGAAAAGGATTGCCATGGCATTCCATACTTGGCTTCTTTCTACGCTATCATATGCCTGTCTAAAGTCTATGAAAATATTGTGTATGGGTCTGTTGTACCCCCATCCATTGTTCAAAACAACAGACCACTAACTTTAATTTAAAACTGCTGAATTAACATTTTATTTAAGTTATTTGTTGACTGCGTTTAGTGCCGATAAATTATTAAGGAAAGCCGTTTTGAGGTGAGGCTTAACTACGAACGAGTCGTAGTTACGGAGTAGCCCATTGGAATGAAGCACTCAGAAAAGGATTGCCATGGCATTCCATACTTTGCTTCTTTCTGCGCTATCATATATATGCCTGTCTAAAGTCTATGAAAATATTGTGTATGGGTCTGTTGTACCCCCATCCATTGTTCAAAACAACAGACCACTAACTTTAATTTAAAACTGCTGAATTAACATTTTATTTAAGTTATTTGTTGACTGTGTTTAGTGCCGATAAATTATTAAGGAAAGCCGTTTTGAGATGAGGCTTAACTACGAACGAGTCGTAGTTACGGAGTAGCCCATTGGAATAAAGCACTCAGAAAAGGATTGCCATGACATTCCATACTTGGCTTCTTTCTACGCTATCATATGCCTGTCTAAAGTCTATGAAAATATTGTGTATGGGTCTGTTGTACCCCCATCCATTGTTCAAAACAACAGACCACTAACTTTAATTTAAAACTGCTGAATTAACATTTTATTAAAGTTATTTGTTGACTGCGTTTAGTGCCGATAAATTATTAAGGAAAGCCGTTTTGAGATGAGGCTTAACTACGAACGAGTCGTAGTTACGCAGTAGCCCATTGGAATAAAGCACTCAGAAAAGGATTGCCATGACATTCCATACTTGGCTTCTTTCTACGCTATCATATGCCTGTCTAAAGTCTATGAAAATATTGTGTATGGGTCTGTTGTACCCCCATCCATTGTTCAAAACAACAGACCACTAACTTTAAAACTGCTGAATTAACATTTTATTTAAGTTATTTGTTGACTGCGTTTAGTGCCGATAAATTATTAAGGAAAGCCGTTTTGAGATGAGGCTTAACTACGAACGAGTCGTAGTTACGCAGTAGCCCATTGGAATAAAGCACTCAGAAAAGGATTGCCATGACATTCCATACTTGGCTTCTTTCTACGCTATCATATGCCTGTCTAAAGTCTATGAAAATATTGTGTATGGGTCTGTTGTACCCCCATCCATTGTTCAAAACAACAGACCACTAACTTTAATTTAAAACTGCTGAATTAACATTTTATTAAAGTTATTTGTTGACTGCGTTTAGTGCCGATAAATTATTAAGGAAAGCCGTTTTGAGGTGAGGCTTAACTACGAACGAGTCGTAGTTACGGAGTAGCCCATTGGAATGAAGCACTCAGAAAAGGATTGCCATGCATTCCATACTTGGCTTCTTTCTACGCTATCATATGCCTGTCTAAAGTCTATGAAAATATTGTGTATGGGTCTGTTGTACCCCCATCCATTGTTCAAAACAACAGACCACTAACTTTAATTTAAAACTGCTGAATTAACATTTTATTTAAGTTATTTGTTGACTGCGTTTAGTGCCGATAAATTATTAAGGAAAGCCGTTTTGAGGTGAGGCTTAACTACGAACGAGTCGTAGTTACGGAGTAGCCCATTGGAATGAAGCACTCAGAAAAGGATTGCCATGCATTCCATACTTGGCTTCTTTCTACGCTATCATATGCCTGTCTAAAGTCTATGAAAATATTGTGTATGGGTCTGTTGTACCCCCATCCATTGTTCAAAACAACAGACCACTAACTTTAATTTAAAACTGCTGAATTAACATTTTATTTAAGTTATTTGTTGACTGCGTTTAGTGCCGATAAATTATTAAGGAAAGCCGTTTTGAGGTGAGGCTTAACTACGAACGAGTCGTAGTTACGGAGTAGCCCATTGGAATGAAGCACTCAGAAAAGGATTGCCATGGCATTCCATACTTGGCTTCTTTCTGCGCTATCATATATATGCCTGTCTAAAGTCTATGAAAATATTGTGTATGGGTCTGTTGTACCCCCATCCATTGTTCAAAACAACAGACCACTAACTTTAATTTAAAACTGCTGAATTAACATTTTATTTAAGTTATTTGTTGACTGCGTTTAGTGCCGATAAATTATTAAGGAAAGCCGTTTTGAGGTGAGGCTTAACTACGAACGAGTCGTAGTTACGGAGTAGCCCATTGGAATAAAGCACTCAGAAAAGGATTGCCATGGCATTCCATACTTGGCTTCTTTCTACGCTATCATATGCCTGTCTAAAGTCTATGAAAATATTGTGTATGGGTCTGTTGTACCCCCATCCATTGTTCAAAACAACAGACCACTAACTTTAATTTAAAACTGCTGAATTAACATTTTATTAAAGTTATTTGTTGACTGCGTTTAGTGCCGATAAATTATTAAGGAAAGCCGTTTTGAGGTGAGGCTTAACTACGAACGAGTCGTAGTTACGGAGTAGCCCATTGGAATAAAGCACTCAGAAAAGGATTGCCATGACATTCCATACTTGGCTTCTTTCTACGCTATCATATGCCTGTCTAAAGTCTATGAAAATATTGTGTATGGGTCTGTTGTACCCCCATCCATTGTTCAAAACAACAGACCACTAACTTTAAAACTGCTGAATTAACATTTTATTTAAGTTATTTGTTGACTGTGTTTAGTGCCGATAAATTATTAAGGAAAGCCGTTTTGAGGTGAGGCTTAACTACGAACGAGTCGTAGTTACGGAGTAGCCCATTGGAATAAAGCACTCAGAAAAGGATTGCCATGGCATTCCATACTTGGCTTCTTTCTACGCTATCATATGCCTGTCTAAAGTCTATGAAAATATTGTGTATGGGTCTGTTGTACCCCCATCCATTGTTCAAAACAACAGACCACTAACTTTAATTTAAAACTGCTGAATTAACATTTTATTTAAGTTATTTGTTGACTGCGTTTAGTGCCGATAAATTATTAAGGAAAGCCGTTTTGAGGTGAGGCTTAACTACGAACGAGTCGTAGTTACGGAGTAGCCCATTGGAATAAAGCACTCAGAAAAGGATTGCCATGGCATTCCATACTTTGCTTCTTTCTGCGCTATCATATATATGCTTATCTAAAGTCTATGAAAATATTGTGTATGGGTCTGTTGTACCCCCATCCATTGTTCAAAACAACAGACCACTAACTTTAATTTAAAACTGCTGAATTAACATTTTATTTAAGTTATTTGTTGACTGCGTTTAGTGCCGATAAATTATTAAGGAAAGCCGTTTTGAGGTGAGGCTTAACTACGAACGAGTCGTAGTTACGGAGTAGCCCATTGGAATAAAGCACTCAGAAAAGGATTGCCATGGCATTCCATACTTGGCTTCTTTCTACGCTATCATATGCCTGTCTAAAGTCTATGAAAATATTGTGTATGGGTCTGTTGTACCCCCATCCATTGTTCAAAACAACAGACCACTAACTTTAATTTAAAACTGCTGAATTAACATTTTATTAAAGTTATTTGTTGACTGCGTTTAGTGCCGATAAATTATTAAGGAAAGCCGTTTTGAGGTGAGGCGTAACTACGAACGAGTCGTAGTTACGGAGTAGCCCATTGGAATGAAGCACTCAGAAAAGGATTGCCATGCATTCCATACTTGGCTTCTTTCTACGCTATCATATGCCTGTCTAAAGTCTATGAAAATATTGTGTATGGGTCTGTTGTACCCCCATCCATTGTTCAAAACAACAGACCACTAACTTTAATTTAAAACTGCTGAATTAACATTTTATTTAAGTTATTTGTTGACTGCGTTTAGTGCCGATAAATTATTAAGGAAAGCCGTTTTGAGGTGAGGCGTAACTACGAACGAGTCGTAGTTACGGAGTAGCCCATTGGAATAAAGCACTCAGAAAAGGA
>CAKJVB030000166.1:1207-26196 GCA_918026665.1 Diabrotica balteata | reverse complement strand
TAGGTTGGAATTTTGTAGATGGATTAACAATAATCGACCAACGCTATAAAGGACACTATTTACAGATAAAGCCCAGTTTACCAGAGATGGGATAAATAATTCACGAAATTCACATGTGTGGGCAGAAGAAAATCACCATGCTATTCGAGAACGTCGTTTTCAGTTAAGGTTTTCGGTTAACGTGTGGATTGGTGTCATAAATAACCAATTAGTAGGTCCTCACTTTTTTGACGGTCCTTTAACAGGGCAGGTCTATTTGAACTTTCTACAAAATATTTTGCCGAATTTGCTTGCCAACGCGAACGTTGCTATCCGAGGGATGTATTTTCAGCATGATGGGGCACCCCACAGTTTTTACTGGCAGTGAGACAACATCTCAATAATGTTTATGGCAACAGGTGGATAGGACGTGCAGGTCCTATTTCGTGGCTTTCAAGATACCCTGATTTCAATCCCGTTGATTACCATATTTGGGGACGATTGAAACAACTAGTTTACGCAGTGAATATTAATAACCGACAACAATTAATTGATAGAATTCTACATTGTTGTAATACTATTAGAAACAATCCCCAGAGTATCCGTAATTCAATACGTCAATTAACAATTCGGCAACAAAAATGTGTACAGCCTGCAGGGTTTCATTTCGAAAATCTATTATGAATTATTTTTATTTTGTTACCATCATTGTAGAAATGTTACCATCGTTTCTATCTTTTCCAGTTCTAATTTATGGGTTTATCATAACTATGTAAATATTTTTAGTTTTTTTTTAAATTGTTCTTGGTTATTGTTAGTAGTTACTGTTTTTTGTTGTGCAGTGACTCAGATTATCATTTCAATTAAAATGTTTGAAATTTATAACATTTGTTTAAATTATTACCTTATAATTTGATACTTCATTATGGTTGTTCTATTTTTGGTAAGATTTGATCGTTCACTAAAAATTTAATAAAAGTGCGACAACATTGTCGCATATGTCGTTTTCATTGGCTATTTATGTAGTTTGAAAATCACTTATTGCATTTTAAAAAATATATATACAGGGTGTAATATTTAATACACATCCCTAAATTAATTTTTCCAAAGCTAGTCCTGGAATTTTTTAGTTTAGCTAATACCAGTCGAATGCTTGATAGTAGTGTACTGTATCATGCAAACATTTAAAAAATCAAATGAGCCGTATAAACACTACAGTAAAATGAAATTAATGGTCAATTACACAAATCACCCTGTTAATTAATAAAGAAGAGGAGTTGACATTTTTTAGTGGCCACATGATATGCTCCCTGAGGGACTCTACGTATGGCAGAAGTATGTAAAGTTCCTCATGACTCACCCTGTATATATATATATATATATATATATATATATATATATATATATATATGTATATATATATATATATATATATATATATATATATATATATATATATATTGTGGAAACTTAATATTGAAATTATGCTATCCTCTCCTAACATATAGAGCTGGTAATACTTTAAGGATATTCTCTTTTGTCACAAGGGATATATCTTTCACCTGAGGAAAAACAAAGCACTCTGTTTTTTCCTCAGGAACTTCACCTGGGTATCATTTTAAGTGAGAGAAATCATGTGGCCTATATATAAAATGTCATTTCTGTCCCGACTTTGGCTTTTGAAATCCACCAGAACCCAGTCTCCCACAGAAAATTCAGGCGGAGAACCAAGAAATAGTTCTTCCTCGTCATCTTCTTCTAACGAAATCTGGCCCACGAAATTCAGACTCATCGTCTTGGAAGGTGCCTTTGCTGGGTCCCGCAGTGTTCTCTGCCTGCTGCAATTCGCTTCTTCTTTTTTGCTGGAGTTGGTGTTCCTCTTTTTACGGTTTGTAGTAGGAGATATTCGAAAGATCATGGAGAGAAAACAGAGAAAAAAAATCATAAGGTTACGAGAGTAGCTCACTAAAATCCAACGTCCATATTGTTGAAATATGATACTCACGAGCTTGTCTCGAAGGTGGCAACATCTGTCACATCTAGAGAAGTGTCTCTTGGCGCTGATCTCTGACGTCCCCTAAAATCTGCCATCGCCTTAAAGAAGAAGCCTCGTAACGATCATGGGTACAACTTTATCATCAAATCGAAAGATACCTCCCTTCTTAAATCCATTTTTGATAACTTCTGGGTTGACTGTTGTCCATATTTTCCCAATCAACTGTTTTGGGAAGTCTGCGACCAGCAAACTGTCGCTGCTACTTCACAAGTTCTTCGCCCCACATTGATTTTAAAGCTTTGAACACCGCTAAATCCAATGGCTGGAGAATGTGACTTGTATGAGCCGGTAATTTGAGGATGGTGATTCCTTCCGATCTAGTGTAATTTACCAAATCTGCCGTGAGGTGGGTTGAATGTCCGTCGTAGATAACTAGTATAGACCGATCAGGACCAATGTTTTTTACAAAAGTACGCTCAAAATAGTTGCGAAATACAATAGCTTCAATCCAGTCATTTTTAGTAGCGGCATAAACAGTACCAGGAAAGGCATCATGTTCATCGGCCATCCATTCATCCAAGATATTTTTGCCTTTAAAAACGATTAATGGAGTAATTTTTCGCCCTTAGCGCTTGCTACCATCATTACTGTAGTGTTTTCCCTTCCCGGTCCACTGGTGGTTCTTGTGCATGGTGCTCCTTGCTTCCCAACAACTTTTGTTTTAGAGGAGTCACTCGAAAATCCTGTTTCATATATATTGTAGATTCTCCCAGGTTTGTCAGCAAGTCCCAAAAATTGAATGATTTCGCTCAATAACTTAAAATAATCTTTAACAACAAAAGGATTCATGGCTTTTTTCCTTGCAAACTCAACTATTTCCGGTTTCTTTATTGACAGCCGATGTCTTCTTTTAACATTTAAGAACCAGTCTTCACCTGGTCTACCATGTTTAAATTGAGTTTTTAAATTGTTTGATTGGACGAACTTTTGGGTTAATTCTAAAACATCTTTACGGGACAAACCGAATCCCCATTGCCCCATCGTGCGACCTTCATGTAGACCTTCTGCCAATCGTCTTTCTTCTGTCAATGAAATGTCGGTAGATCGACCTTGTCCTGATCCCTTCGCGCATCTTCTTCCACTCAAGTGATCCCGTAATGTTGTCACAGGAATATTGTATGTGCGCGATGCTCCTTGACAGTGAAATTCTGATTTCTTATATCCGTTAAGGCATTGTTAAGGGCTTCTGCTGAATATTGCGAACCTCTCTCCGTCTTTCGGATGTAATTTCGGACCATCTCTACCTAAGAATTAAAAAATTCTATTCAGATTTTATGCCGGGGCAAGTGCGTTAAGGTAAGGACGCACTTGCGTCCTTACCTTAACGCACTTAGAAAAAAACCTAGAAAAAAACATAAATGGTATCAAAACAATTCAAATTTCTGCAATACTAACCGAAAATATTCAATAAAAATTAAAATCTAGTAAGCGGTACGAGATTAACAAGACTTAGAAAAAACACTTACCTGCTCTTCTATAACCTCAAACGTAACTACCAACAAACACGTGTGCTACTATGTCGTGATCATGTGTGTAGCTGTTTCGAAATCGGTTTCATACTCAACTTACATCGTTGAGGAAATCGTTACAAATATTTTTATTTAGTCTAAATGCACTTACCCCGGGTACACACTTGCCCCACATTACCCTACTTACTCCAGCCGTCAGAAACAAAAATGCAACTGAACCTCTAAAAATTTTACGAACAAGCTGAATTTTGCTGAGAATGTCAATTTTGGGACCCCAAAAATATGCAAAAAAGTAAACTACTTGTACCTTCCGCCTTCCCCTAAAACCCACCTCGCCGGTAGGGAAAAAACGGAAAATATCGATTTAATAAGAATCTGTATGCCGTAGAAAAAAATATTTCAAATAAAAAATGTAGCTATGTTATAAACAAAATGTAGTAAAAGAGATCATTTTGAATAAAAATGTTTATACACACTTTTTGCATAGAATGAACCAACAGAAACTCCCAGTTCTCTCAGGAACAGCGGTTTAAGCGACCGACGATTTTTAATGTCAATTAAGCGCGCTAAATAAAATTTGTATCAATTCGACAGTAAAAATTCGATATCTTTTGACCTGACTGTCCCATTGATAAAACTCAACACGTATTCTAAAGGTAAAAAGTGTGCCTTTTCCTTTTGTAAGCAATTTTTGTATTTTACCGCAAATGAAGTCAAATTTTATAAAGGTGATAAATAAATAAACGCTACGCCATTTTTTATTATTCTCTTGAGATTAATAAAATGTATCACTTTCTTTGACAAGTCACTAAGGAGTTTTTATTGTTAGAATTTAATCTTTAAAACCGATAACATACAATTTCATTTTTGAGATTGGGTAACGAACGTGAGCCTTTTGAAATATGCTTAAAAATCGCTAAATTTAAACTTTCGCACATTACAAATGATCTAAAAAGTTTAAAACTACTTTTTTTTTTAATTATCCAAGAATAGGCAATATATATATATATATATATATATTATATATATATATATATATATATATATATATAATATATATTATATATATATATATATATATATATATATATATATATATTATATATATATATATATATTTATATATATATATATATATTATATATATATAAAATATCCGTTATCTAGAAGGATCGATGACCTTCTCCACTAGAACGGAATTCCTTTCGCATGGCTAACTTTTGCACGTTGGACTCTAGTACGTACTCTCTCAATTGAAGTAAGGCTTCACATACATCTCGGTAGGTAGGTTGGTCACGGGCAGTGTCTTTTGTTACCAGGTAGAAAAGGTAACGTGATTCATCTTGTAGTTTCAAGGCTTTCACGGGAGCTGGCACTTGGCATTGAAGTTCTGCTACTCGACCGAACTTCCTTCGAAAGACGGATGCCAACCCTGGTGCATCTTTGATACTGGCCGGGATGGTAAGGTCCAGTGAATAGTCATCGGGAATCGTGAGTAGATCTTGCCTTTCTTCAGTGGTAACACCATGTCTTGCTTTACCGGTACCTTCATAGGCACCTATGAATTCCTCAAACGTGAGGTCAGACACATCTTGGACTTGGTTTACTTCCACTTCTTCATCTACCTTGTGGTTACTTTCGAAAGACGCCAGCCGGTTATGATGTACTATCATCGGCTTTCCCCTAGTTATCTTGCTTATTCGGTAGATGACATCGTTGATCTTCTTCATAATGAGGTATGGACATTCTTCTTCGTAATTCGATCACATAATCTTCACCTGCTACATCTTCTGTCGACACCCAAACTCTAGATCATAAGGTAGTCGCATCTCGCATCTGAATAGGACTCTGGCTGGTGTCTGGCCTGTTGATTCATTAACAGCAGATCTGTAGGCTATTGTGAAGAACGGAAGATATTGGTCCCAGTCTCGCTGATAATCGGACACCATCTTTGTCAAATACTTGCCAACTGTCCTATTCATCCGTTCTACCATACCATCCGATTGCGGATGATATACTGTAGTTCTTGTTTTCTTCATGCCTAGTCTATCACATATTCCTTGGAATAGATCGCTTTCGAACTTATCTGCAACGGTGGCGGCCTTTTGGTCTGGAAGTGCGTAAATCTAGACCCACTTATTACTACCAACATGTACTTGCCTCCATTTTCACTTTCTGAAAATGGCCCAGCAATGTCCAAAGTTATTCTTTCAAACGGGCTTCTAACATTATATTGACTCATAGGAGCTCCTATGAAACATATCTCCTTTTTCGGTAAGGCCCGTTACTGGTAGCACAAATAGTATATTTCTTACACCAGTCTTTTACGTCGTCGGAACTGTTCATCCAATAAAACCGTTCCCGAATTCGCTAAAGGGTCTTCTTTACACCAAAATACCCTCTTGATGGACTGCCGAAGTACTTCGGCAATTCTGCTCTTTGGGATCACCAACTGTCTTCTCTTCTCTGAACCGTCGTCATTTTCCAGGACTCGTTTGAGCAAGCTATCTTCCATAATAAATTAGTCCCATTGGGCCCAATACGTCTTAACTACTGAGCATAGGGTTGATATATTTCTTGCCAAGGTGGTCGACTGTTTTCCTCTTTCCATATTCGAATTTTCTGTACAACTGGATCTCTCTCTTGTTCTTCCCTTATCTTGGTAGGCATCCAGTCGTCGTTGACCATCGTTGTTCTTAGCATTGCTGCTTCCTTGGATTCCGTTTTGTTGCAGTGAAAACACTCTGCTAGGCATGGCCTTCTGGAAAGAGAATCAGCGTTTCTGTGGCTAACTCCGGCCCGGTGCTCAATCTTGAAATCGTATTCTTGGAGTCGTTCGATCCACCTGGCTATCTGACACTCTGGATTCTTAAACTGCATCAACCACTTAAGGGCGGCAAAGTCGGTTCGGATTACAAATTTTCTTCCATAGAGGTATTGATAGAAGTGCTCTACTGATTTCACTACTGCTAGTTCTCTTCTCGTGACGCAATAATTCTGCTCAGGTTTTGAAAGAACTTTACTAAAATATCCAAGAACTCGTTCCTATCCTCCTTGAATCTGAGACAGCACTCCTCCAATTCCCACATTACTTGTATCTGTATTTAAGATGAACTCTCCTTCTGGCAGCGGATACCCTAAAATTGGTGCTATTATTAAATGCTTTGTCAAGATCTCAAAGACATTTTGGCAGTCTGTATCCCAGCGGTAATCTCTTGCTTCCTCTGTGAATCGCGTTAATGGCTTAGCGATATCTGCAAATTTCTTAATAAACCTCCGGTAGTAAGTACATAATCCAAGAAAACTTCTCACTTGATGTTTTTCAGTTGTTTCTGGCCATTCCTTAATGGAATCGAAGTTTCTCTTATCCACGGCCACTCCTTCTTTACTGACTATATGACCCAGATAATTGACTTTACCTTGAAATAGCTGGCACTTCTTGGTGTTTATTATCAATTGGGCAGCTTTAAGTCGATTAAAAATGTTTTCTAAATTCTTCAGATGGTCTTCAAATGTCTCCCCAAAACGATTATGTCATCTAGATAAACCAGGCATGTTTTCCAAGATAACCCTCTCAACACATTTTCAATAAGCCTCTCAAATGTTGTCGGAAGCATTACAGAGTCCAAATGGCATAACGCTGAATTGCCACAATCCAGATCCTGTGGTGAAGGCTGTTTTCTCTTTATCTACTGGGTCCATTTATACCTGCCAGTATCCAGACTTCAAATCCAAAGTAGAAAACAATTTACTTCCAGCCAATGTGTCCAACGTGTCGTCGATCCGAGGCAGAGGATAACTATCTTTCTTGGTAACGTTGTTCAGCAAACGGTAATCCACACAGAACCTCGTCGTTCTGTCTTTCTTCTTAACCAAGATCACCAGAGAGACACATGGGTTCGTAGAAGGTTCTATTACCCCGTCTTTCTTCATTTCCTGAAAAATCGTTTCAGCTTCCTCTCTTTTCGCCTGTAATCGTCGAGCTGTTTGACGAATTGGCTTAGCATTATCAGTATCAATTTTATGCTTAACAACGGTAGTTCTTCCCGTCTTTTCTCCTTTCGGTATATTTGTCGTTGGAATTATCAGATGTTGTCGTCTGACGGATTATGGGTGTCACAGGTACACAAGTTCCTACTTTTGTCTCTTTCTTGATGGTCACTGGATAGTCCTCGATATTGATAAGTCTCACAATTATTTCTTTAGCCGAAGTCACCAATTCCTTTCCAATTATGATTCCTCGGCCAACCTCGTAGTTATGGTTCCAAGGCTCCAGGTATCATAACAGGGTATCCCTTCGTCCACAATTCCCTGTAACCCCGCTATTCTTTAACGGCGGCTTGCATAGTGTTACCTACTGTGAAATACCTCATTGTTACCAACTTTGATTACCTTATTCTTGAAATCCAATTAGAATCCATGCGTATTCATTACGTCCATTCCTAATATAACATCCTCTTCGATGTCAGCAACTATAACAGTACCTGGTATAATTGTACCTGAATTTCTCCATGAATGTTGGCATTGCCACCTGTAGCGATCCGAAGTTGGTAACAGTTTCTTACGGCTGTTTATAACTGTCGGTCGTATAATGGTTCTGGTCGCTCTGGTATCCACCAACAACGTATGCTTTTTACCATTTATTTCTCCATCTACATATACGCTATCTTCACGACATTTCAAAGAAACTATTAGTATGAGAGGGTCATTGAAAAAGTTATGGGTCGAAGTTGCCCCTCTAGTTTTCCTGATGGTGAGTTTCTTGATTTGCGTCATACCTAGGGTACTTACAGAAACTTCGTACGTATCCTATTTCGCCACAATTCCAGCATCTTATGGTCTTCTTTTTCTTGTATGTAATATTTTTCATCATATTAACGAGCAGGTCAAGTTTATCTTCATCTCCTTCCTCTTTTACAGTTCTAACTTTACTGTAGCCGCCAGAGGTCTGCGTAGCTGACTCGTATTCGAGGGCGGCGGATAAGACATCAACCAGCGTCTTGTGACGGGCTAATCACAGTGTTCTCTGCATTTCATGATCACGAAGACCATCAATAAACCTTTGAACGGCCAACTTTTCCATCATGTCTTCAGGAGCTTGGATAAACATATCGTACTAATCTGGCAATATCTACCTCATATTCTTGAAGAGCCTCATCTTTCTTTTGTTTTCGATTTTTAAGCTGCCACTTATATACATGCTCCAAATGTTCGTGGCCATATCGCGTATTTAACCTCTTCTTAAGTTGTTCGAAATCACCTGTCTCCTCTACGGCTATGGTCTGAAGCACATCTAAGGCATCTCCTCGAAGAGCGATAGTCAGGTTTACAGCCTTTTCTTTTTCAAACCATCCATTCGTTCTTGCAGCTGATTCGAACTGTTTCATATACTTGTTCCATGACGATTTTCCGTCGAAAGTTGGGACTTTGACATGAACAGAACATCCACTTCCTTCAAATTTCGGCCGTGTTTCTAACTTACATTTTGTCTCGTCTTCTTTTGTCTCTACTGTAATTGGATTCCTCTCTCTGCTTTCCCTATTTCCTCTATCTTCTTTTCAATCTCTTTCCAAATCTTTTCTTCGAAGGATAACATTTCGACAGCAACTTGGTTTTTTAACGAAGACATACTATCGTCGAGATGAGACATCTCAGAAGTGACTTTAGAGATTTCCAATTAAATGTTGTCTTTTAAAGAAGCGATAACGCCGGAAACTTTGTTCTCTAACGATGCGATGTCACCAGAAACTTTGGCTACATCATAAGAAATTTTCGAAATCGACGAGATGGCAGAAGCATGTTTATCTTCAAATATATAAGATTCCGGGTCTAAACCTTCGTCCTGCAAAGCGTTTTTTAGTCGTTGAACTAAAGCAGCCTTTTTTTCGGTAGAAACTAATTCTCTGTCCTCGAGATGTCTTCTTAAATTCGTAACTGTGAGCTCATAAATCGTGGTTATTTTCACAATTCACTTCTGACACTATCATATTTTATATCATATCGTATTTTAGTTAAAAAGCCGCCTCTAAGGATTCAAAGAACTATTAACATTAAACATTACCAGGAAACCTATTAGCGATTTAACATATATACTGACATTTTATTTAAATATGCTTTAGTTAAAATACCATTAATTTCAAAATGTTTATCAGTAAAATATTTGTCAAGGCTTATTACATTACAAGATAAAGTGTTTTCTAACCAGATTGCAGTATCACCCACAATATCTGAACGGCAATAATTTGCTGCTAAAAAAAAATTTATAGACTTCATTATTCAAAAAACCATTGTGAGAATGAATAAAAATATTCTCACACTCATTTTATAACAAATTCTCAAACAATAAATTAAGTAAAGCAATCTTTCTCTTTCTCTAGTTCCATCCCTCCTTGTGGGAGTATTGGGAGCATATACGTTTCTTGGCCAAAAGTGTAAAATTGCTGACTGGCTGGGTCAGAGCAAAAGCAATCTTTAATACTGCAATATTGACGCCTTGTAGGAGAATGTTGCTTCTTAATAAATCAAATACAAAAAAAAAACTTGAAACTATATTTATTTACAAGAATCTTTATTAAAGGGTCTTCTATTCCAAGTGGATTTTGCTACAAGTTTCTTTTTGGCGTCCCATAACAAGTTGATGTGTGTCTCTAGAGGCTTAACATAAGTTTCTATCCATTCTTCTACAGTATACTTATCATACACCTCCGATAAAGCAGAGGTTAGAAGAGATTTAATTTCATTTAAATCATCTCTGATCCTTCCAAGGGAAGTAGTGACTGATTCGACATTGTTGATGTTAGTAAAACAATGGGCAACATTGTAATCACTCATCCAACCTTTCATGCGGGAATCTTCCAAAATAGATTCAAATTCTTGTCTTAATTGTTGAAAGTGAATGACATGCTCAAGGACTTCTCCACCAGGAAAGGAACATTTAGGACTGCCAAACACGGGACCAATGAGGGCATAAGGTTGTTCACATTTCAATAACTTTGCGATTTCTGTTGGAGGACTTAGAGGAGAATCGTTGAAACCTGCACAGTAAAAGAGAAGTATATATTATAATTTGTAATATCGAAGAAAATTAAGATGAACATTGTTTTCATTATGTGTGATATCAGAATTACAATTATTGTTACCATCTTACGTGGCGACCATGACAGCGAAAACTAGCTAGTCTTCTGCCATATAAAAAAAAAACAAGACATTTGTGTAGAAAATCTGCCATATAGAAAACTGTAAGTCATTCCCTGAGGGTATTAATTTTTAAAGATATTTATTATAACTTGAATGATATAAAAGTGTGTCATATTACAATACAATTATTGTATTTTAGTTAAATGAAATAATATTAGTTGTAGTGATATATTATTATAATAAATTTTGTGGAAGTTTTGAAAACAAAGTTTTCCGTGTTTTATTGTTACTGGCCCATGCAAAAACATACAGGCATACCGAGAGATAAGAAGTATTCAATTCAAAAGACAAATATTTCACTCCAACTTATCATTCACATGCAATATAAAAAAAGGTAAAGAAATGAAAAAAGAAAAAAAAAAGAAACCTATCTATCTATCTAATGTGAAGATAACCATGGCTTTAGTGACTTCAATTGATAGAGTATAATGTAACTGTTTGTATGGATAAATAAAACAGTTGCTTCTATTATTTTCCTTACAATCATATTTTCTCACCTAATAAACCTTCTTTGAACTTTTTATATAATGCTCATAATGAGGAATAGATGGCTTGGTCACATCATACGAATGCCAGGGGACTGAAATGTTAAATGAATACTGAAGGAAGGAGAAATAGGAAAAAAGAGGACACCCAAAGAAGAAATTGTTGGAAGCAGTAAAGCAGTACAAGAAATAGGCGTGAGAGATTAAAGAGAAAAGGCAAGGGACTGGAAAAATGTAAAGAAATTACCAAGGTTTTGGAAGCCAGGGTCACCATATTGGAATACAAGACATTGCTGTCATCATATTCAATCCTTTCTGTAAATCAAAGCTAATGCATAAAGGTTTTGAAAGAGGTAGGTAAAGAGGAAATTTTAGTATTTTTAAAGCACTTTTAAGTATTTTTTTGTTCTTTTTCACTGCGTTATTTTTATTAACTTAATAAAGCTCAAGTATAGTTTTAAATTCTTGTGAAATGACTTTGTTCTACATCAGTCATTCTGCAGGCAATTTGCTTACTGCAAATCTACCAGTAACTATTATATAAGTCCTCGAGACTTTGTCAGATCTGCTACATACAACTTCTCTGCCAAAACCCAATAGAACTTTTATTTGGCGGTTGATGGACAGGGTTCTTGTATCAAAGCATGGAACTCTCTCATAGCAACAGCAAGTTCTGTGGAAGCTGTCTTATGGTACTGAAAGTTCGCTTCATAGTGCATTAGGCCCATACTGTGCCAAGGCTGTAATTCCCCAGAGTTTGCCAGCTCTCTGAGGCATCGCTTTTGTATATAACAAATTAGTCATTGAATTCTTAAGGGATTTCTCCTTGTGGTATTCAGACTTTGACTATTGCAACATACCTAAAACCAGATTAGAGATTTTGAAGATTTTCCCACTCCTTATGCACTACAATGAAATATGATGAGGTAATTAAACAAGTTTTTAATATAATTATCCATCTTTTTCATTATTTTAATATGATTAGATAAGAAATATATCCTACATCCCTTTTGGTCTAAATTATCTTTTTCCTTTTTTAAATTAACTTTGTCCTTTACATATTTTTGGAATTGTTTCAACAGTTTTCTAAATGTAATAGAACATAAATGATTAATAATACAACCCATGAAATAAATAAGCTCACCTAGTAAAATTCTGAGACTCATAGCCAAGGTTGGTATCCCAACAGGTAATAGTTCACAGAGTACAGCAAAGTGATCATACCGTTGCCAACCAGTAATGATGATACCTTTAAAATTAAACTGATTTGAGTATTCTGCAACTACAGACATCCAGCTGCGGTGATTTTGTAGATAATGTGTTGCATATGGTACAATCTCATTACTGCCTAAAATGCAAAAAATATATAAATATTTAACAATAGTTATTAAATACACACAAAATAATATTGTAAATTCTTAAGGTTATTTTACTATGGAATCTAATAGTTGCTGAAACAATTTGCTTGTAAAACTATATAATAAAGGATCCATGCTGTTAAAAACAGATTTTCTGTAAAATAAAAAAGTAAGAATTAGAACTGTACCTGTTGCTCCTTTGAAAGCACTAGCAATCCAAACATTTTTAAAAACTTTTTGGTAGCTATCCCACAAGCTAGGACCTAACTCATCGTAAACATCTTTAGTATATTTCCATATCACAGGTTCAACATTATTGTTAAAATTACTATTAGCCAGATCTGCATCCGTAAAAGATCTAAACTCATCATCCCACATTAATACAGTTATATGAGGATTAAAATGTTTAACAATTCTAATAACATTTTTAATGTGTGCTATAAATAAGAGATTCTTTGACAGGTTGTGTTTGATCATAGTATCAGTACAGCGTTCACAGATTCCTAGATAATAGACTTCATCTGCCCCTATGTGTATGAACTGGCTATCTGGGTGAGCTGCAAGCATTTGTTGTACCATAGTTTCTAGTAATTGTTCAGTCTTTTGGTGTGTAGGGCAAATTACTTGTGGATACTCTGAAACCTCTCGTAACATCTCATAATCTTTCAGCTTCAAAATAAACTCCAAGTGACCAAATGTTTGAATGAGAGGTATAACCGTCAAGTTATGCTCTTTTGCTAATCTATTAATTTCCCTAATATTTTGTAATGTATATGCATTTGTGGCACTTACATTGATTAAATTATCTTTGTAAGGAAACATATCCTCATATTCTATAAGAACTCCTGTTGCTCCAAACCTGGCAAGTAAAGGAAATAAATCTTTGTAAAAATCTATTTTTGGTGGTGCCCCTTTTAAATCTAAATGTACAACCTTATGCCCTTTGAAAGATATTGGTTTTTCTCTTTTAATAAATTGTTCCTTGATTTCTTCATTGCTTTGAACCTCTTCCACTTCATTTTTTAAGCTTTTTGAGCCTTTCAGTGAAAAGTAAAATATACAAATAACTAAGACAAAAATAAAAAGTACAATATATGTATTTGCATATTTTATCTTAACACTACGAAGCTGCGGCCTTGTTTTTCTCATTTTTAGTTATATTCGAAACATTTCTTCATATCGATAAAGTATTAACCATTGTTTACACTTTTTATCATTAGAGGTTATCAAAATAATAACTCTTTTCCATTGCAGATAAATTGGTTCTACCAATTGAAGTTGAAGGGAATAAATTCAATAAGTTTATAATCCAAAAAAATCATTTTTTCGTATAATTTAAAATTTTTAAGATAAATTTTCTGTTAGGAAAAAACAAAAAATATGTTTTCAATACTATTGTTATTTAACTTGTAATTTGTAATAATTGTAATTGTAATGATTATTATATCCAATTTATAATCGCTGCGCTGATTGGATGTGATTGGTGATTGGATGGAATGCTCCTATCAGCAGATATCAGATATCAGAATCATGAAATGAAAAGTTAGTTAGTATTCTACTATTGGTATACCTGTGACGGCCGGCCACAGAATATCAAAGTATTATTCTTAAGGTGAGTTTATACATGCATGGATTTGTTGCCGCCAGTAGCCACGCCAGTCCTGTTTGCGCGCCAGTTAAGGTTTACACAGATTTAGAAGCGGAGATGCCGAATTTGGATCAGAAAATGGGTTACAAATAAGCAGAAATTTGGTACTTCAGAAAAACTTCTAACAGAACCACAGAATAATAAACAATCAGAATGCCCACTCTAAGATGTCGCCTTTGAAGTTTGTCAGCACGCGAACACCATGTTTTAGACGGAAACATAGACTCGAATTAAGAAATTTGTGACGAGCTACGACATAATTGCAAATTAAATTTTTAGAGATTAATAATTTAGTACATTTGAAATAAATTGATCTATTCTTCAACTGAAAGTACGAATAAAATAGTGCATATTATGTCTATAATTGCCGTAAATAAATTAAACCGGGTTAATTTGTCTATCCACACCAGATAATATGTCACTACAGCACTGGTTCCGACTAAAACATGGCTGATTCCGTCTGCGTGAACGAGATGCGCGTACTTATTTTTTCAAGCAGAGTGAGCATTCTGATTGTTTATTATTGTATGACAGAACTTTCAACCGAGGATCCAACAATTACAATAATTGCTTAAAACAGCATAAGTAGCATAACACCTAGTGTGACCTAGTCCATGCAAGTCCGTCTTGCTTGCATGGCATATCTCTTGCCAAGCGTCCGAGCTATTTCTGTGCAATTTTGAGAATATACCCCATTCAGTGTCACCAACAGAAGAAATATGTATATCAAAACCACAGAATAATAAACAATCATAATGCCCACTCTGCTTGAAAAAATAAGTACGCAAATCTCGTTCGCGCAGACGGAATCGGCCATGTTTTAGTCGGAACCAGTGCTGTTCAGTGAAAACTGTTGTGCACAGAACAATTAACCCGGTTTCATTTATATACCGCAACTATAGACATAATATGCACTATTTTATTCGTACTTTTAGTTGAAGAATAGATTAAATTATTTCAAATGTACTAAATTATTAATCTCTAAAAATTTAAATTACAGTTTCTTTTCTAGTTTGCCCATCGAGCAAAAAGATAAAAGAGGGAATGTAAAGGTAGTGGGGACAAAAATATTGTTAGACAGGAAGTGCTATCTTGAGAGGCCACTTTAAACAAGGAAAGACAGTCTCTTTCCTTGTTTAAAAAGTCAAATTTAGTTTGGTTATGTTATTGTTTGTCCCAACTGTCACATGAAATTTTATTTATATTGAAGTTTATTACCAATTGTGTCACTTTTTAGACTATTATCGTTAATATTTAATTAAAACTTTCTTGTCTGAAAAATATTTTACAGCTATTGTTAACAAGTGTTGGAAAATTTAAATTTAGCGCCTTTGCATTTCCGGATATGTCCGCCATCAGAGGCCACTTTTTTGGTCTCCTTTTCATAACGATTATATTCCCTCTTTTATCTTTTTGCTCGATGAGTTTGCCACAAATTTTATCAATCCGAGTCTATGGGCGCGTTCAGCAGACGGAGCAGCTACCGCTCCGCTACTTCCGAATCCATCGTAAAGCGCTGGACCAAACGTCATAAGTCAAAACCTGCTGGATTCCGCTACCGCTACCTTATCTGTCAATGTCAAATAATTTGTCATTTTAAAATTAAATATTTTGATTATGTTTTAGATTGCCAATTTAGCTTGACTTTTAAATATTATTAAACTTTACGTCACATTACTAGCGGACAAGGAAAATAATATCCAGCTAATTGAAAATGTTGTGGATCAGTTGGCACAAACTGAAGAATTAGAGCTGAATAATGCTGAGAGAGCTCAAGTTCCTCCTAATCAAAATTTTTATGAGGAAACCATTCCCCAATATATGGGAGATCTTTTTAATAGGCGATAAAGCATTTTCGCATGAGTAGGGAATGTGCTGAAGTAGGTTTTAGTAAAGATTATTAGTTCTTTGAAAACTACATATAAATGTTTTAGGTAATTACCCAGCAACTAGGAAATTTAGGAGTTATACCCATTGGAGCTACAATTCCTTTAGATAAAAAAAGTGCTGTTCACCACCTGGGTTTTAGCTAAACCAGAATCGTTTGTAGCCTGTGGCGGCAGGTTCAATATAGCCAAGAGTACAGCCCATAGTGTATTTTTAAAGAAATTGTGTCAGCAATCTTATTATTAATGCCTCAATATATAATGTGGCCAGATAACCATAATGAAGCAATAATGGTAATAATAGACTTTGATCCACAGACTTTCTGAAAACTGAAGATGAAACGCAAAGAATGGGCAAACTTACCTCAAGAACAAGTTGATGCTTTGATTAGAAGCATTCCCCGTCAGATTGAAGCTTGTATTAGAGCTAGAGGTGGTAACACTGACTATTAAAATGAACAACAAGACTGTATCTTTTTTTAGTCAACCATTGCAATGTTTTCATTTGTTCGTGTTTTTGTTAATTTAATGCATTTGTAACATTTTTTTGATTTTTTTTATAGTAATTTAGCTGGTTTAGTATAAAATGTAGTTCATTTTTCATTAAAAAAAATTTAGTAATACTTTACAAAATCGGAAATACTGGGTGATTCCATGTGTATATTATTGATTTTTATTAATTATTATTGATGTGTGTATATTATTAAACTATATCCCATACATTTCTTGACAACTTTTCTCCATCTTCCTTAGAGATGATAATTTAATTTACTATTTTTGCCCAGGTCTATGTACATTTAAAACTTGTTTGCATCTGTAGGTAATATAAATAATAATAAAAAATAAATAAAATTTGGTTTATATGTGCAGCTTGTTGGGACTCAATAAAGAGTACTTTTTTCATGCACAAGAGTATATTTTCATGCATAAATACTATATGTAAAATTAATGAAGTTAATATAATTAAGATATTGTTAATTGTGTGTGTGACAGTATGCAGAGAGATTTGGCTTCAAAACTATGTTCATTAGCCACAAATCATATCAATAGCATATTAACTTTTAATTTAATGTATTGTATTATATGTACCTACTTTTTACCTAAAGGTTGCAATATTTAATGAGTTGTCAAAATTTAGATAGCCTCATAAGCCTTAGTTTCCTATTATTCACTATCATTATGTGCCATGCAACAGCACGGAGTATGAAGGAGAGTAGTTCTTCTGTGATGTGGGTATTGAGATATATCTCCCTTTTTATGTATGGTGCAAGTATTCCAATCGCTGGGGAGGGACTGCTGTATTCATATTTCTTTTCTAGGCTGCTGTGATGCCACTGCCAGTGATATTCGAACTACCTTCTTTATATAGATCTGCTGGAAAATTAGTTACTCTTGGCCCAATTACTACCTTATAAATATTTTTACTTGTTAATTGAAAAATATGACAGACCCCTATTTTATATTTGATGCCATTCAATCTAGTGTTATAAAACATAAAAGAGAGTGGTAGTTTTAGGTAGTTAGACTCAGTATTATAGAGTTATTAGGATGTAAATGTAAGTAATAGAATTAAAACAGTATTAACGAAATGAGTGGAGTTCAGTGTGATGGAAAAATACTAATAAAGCTAATAGGTAAACTCAACAGGACCTATTTATTATTAAATATATTGTTAAATGTAAAGTGTGGATACAAGGAGAAGTCTCAGAGTCATTTAAAACTAACCGAGGTCTGCTTTGGGAGATGCACTATCATGCTTGGTATTGAATCTACTGTTAAATGCTGCAGAAAATCTTGGAAGGAGGCGACTGAAGTGTTGTGATAAGGATAAGAAGGTACCAGTAAAACTAAAGGACAGGCTCTATAATACTGTCTTGAGACCAGTGATTATATATGGTACTGAATGTTGTACAGTAAATAGGAATAAACAGAAATTACATGGCTGAAATGAGCATGCTTCATTGGGTGAGTGGAGTAACTAAAAAAGATGAGGTGAGGAATGAGTATTTAAGAGTAAGTTTGGGTGTGGCTTTTATTAATAAAATGAGGGAACATCTATTAAAGAGGCAAAAAGGCAAATAGAATGATGATACTTGTAAATATTTTGGTTCATTAATATTTATGTTATATTTACAAACTTTTCTTACTTAGCTTATAAACACACTTTCCTCTGTAAAATCATTAATTTTAATAAAACAAAAGCTACTAAAAATATATCATTTTATTTACATTATACAAGTTTTATTTACAGTGCTATAAATGCAGTTAATACAATAAACTGATTTGGAAAAAGAATATATGAATAGTACAATAACAAAAAAACAACATATATTCACAAATTTTTTTTTACTGAATACACTGAAGTGTACTTACATTAAAATCTGGTCAGTAAGACCAATTATCAATTTGTTTCTAACTTAAATTACTAATGAAAACTTAAAATTAGGTGTCTACTCACTAGTATCTTTCCTATTATTTCTAATAACTAGAATTAAATTTAGCATGCATACTCGCACAACACTTTGCTCTGCTTTTCACTCACTCACTATACCAGTTCAAAAGGCTTTGTTCTTTTGAGCCTTCTCTCTAGGTTCGTATTATCGAGGAACTGGATAGCCTCGACGTTTACATGATGGAGACGTTGTTCATGGCTCCCTGCAAATTTCTTGATTATCTGATTGACGTCTTCCATCTTGAGGTCCCTGTAAAGATTGTTGTTCCTAACGTACCAAAACATTTATACAGTGGAGTATAACAAACTTAATCAAAAACCCAACATACAAACTTATACCTCTGTTAAACCGGTAGAACCTTCAACAAATGTATACCAGAACACAAAAGAGCTTTCAACAACAAAAAACACGAGTCTACATGCACACTTCACCTTTTATATCATAACAACATACAACTTATTTAGACAATACAAATGTCGCCAATTTCCAAAAAATGTAAAATAAAAACAAAACAAACACCTAACCCTCAATTTTAGTACCGAAATGTCAAGAATGACATTTCTCTCAACATGTTGGATGGATGTAGCGATACTTTTTTACGCTACCAAATTTGACAGGCCGCTCCGGAAGTAGCGCCGCGGTAGCGGTTGCATTTTGCAGACTTTTACTCAACAGTTGTGGAGCAGCTCCGTCTGCTGAACGCGCCCTATGTTTCCGTTTAAAATATGGCGATCGCGTGCTGACCACAGGACTCCCGTCATATGTCATATTCACAGCCACAGCACAGCAACGGCACCGGCACCATAAACGGCACAGAACACACCCGTCATACTGCAGTTTTTATTAAGTAGGTTTGTTTATTGGTTGTATCTTATAACATCGTTTTAAATTTTTATTTAAATAATGGCTCAGCGGTTTCCCGGCCCTGTGCCAAATCAAAGTCCAGGAGGACCACCTCCTCAAAGATATCAACAACAGCCACCAAATCAAGGAATTCGGCAATATGCACAACAAAATTTTCCTGTAAGTACCAACACTATTAATTGTCTATAAAATTAATTCTTAGTTGTATTGTAACTTCAATGTCTCCAATTAAACTTTAGCAAAGACCTGGATACAATCCTCCACCACCAAATATACCATCCAGTGGCGGTACAATGATCCAAAGACCTACTGGTGCTCCCTATTCACCAATGAGAGGTGGAATCATTCCGCCACAGCAAGGAAATAAAAGGCCTGCAGATAATAGGACTCAACTGCAACAGAAAAGGTAAGATTGTTTATTTTTACTTATATGATATGTTCTACTCTGTGGACATTGAACCACAAATTTATAAATATTAAAAGTAAGGAATAATAAAGGAATTTGAACCAACATTTGGATTCTCACTGAATAAAGATGTTTCAGTGAATGTAGTTTTAAGCCAGACAAGTTCAGAAAATAACTAATCCGCACAAGTAGAGGTGATACATATGAAATTAATATATAGCTACTCACACTGGCCAGTTGTTTTCTGATGATTTTTGTCATTTGACAATTTGTTGTAACAATAAATGAATTATTTTGAGAAGGATACACATTGAGGCGATTAGTATAATAAGATAATATATTATAAAATAAATTAAGTAAACTTCATACACAAAATAACAGTAAACAGAACAATAATTTTCATACTGTCAAATTAAAAAAAAACATATTTTGGTGGAATTGAGACAAAAAATATACAAATAAATTAACATCCAAATTTTTAGGGGTAAGTCTATTTCTTCTAAAATTTGATAATTGTCCTGCTTTTGAAAATACTATTTCAGATAGTACAGAAGTTCCAGAAATAAACAAATATTTCACTGCCAACTCAAACAATTCTGGTAAAAGTATTTGTCTTATCTAAAATTCCAAAGGGATTTTGTTCCTTCCTAGTAATGACAATTCTAAATTGTACTGACTAATCATAATGACAACAGTGGTAGTGGAATTTTAAAAGTTGTTTTTCTGATACCATTCTATCAAAATGGTTCCATATATTCAAGTTTTCTGTACAGGGTTGATTTATCTGATCAGAGTTTGTTTTCAACTGAGGCAAAGCAGTCTCTGTTTTTTTTTTCACGTAATGTTAATTTAATTTCGTTGGTCCTAAACTTTTCTGCATTGTTGGGGTTCTCTTTATTATCGAAAGCAATTTTTTTAATTCATGGGTCAAGAAATAAAATGTAGCTTCAGCAATAGTTTAACTTGACTCAAAACCACCCAAACATTGGTGGACTGTTTGTAACAATTTTAATTTAAAGAATTTCCAAGATCTGATATGGTTGTACGTAGTATTTTGTAGTGCAAATGGTATTCCTCGAATTATCAGAATCAATAAGGACACTGTATGATAATTCTCACCAGATAATAGTATTGTTATATCATCTGCTTGTTTTAACACTGTTATGCAGTCATTAATAACTTCCCACTCATCTGCATTAATGTGTGTGTGTTTGTTTTATTGGCACTGGTTTTGACAACCAACTGGCCAGTCAATTTGTTTTGAGTTCTCTCTTTACACAAGATATTGTTAGTATTTACATTTAAAACTATTGTATTGTATTGACAGTTAAAACATGGAATGTTAGAAACTTACTTACACATAGTTTACTCTGTTTTTGCTGTTTTGTTTTTTGTATCTTTTTTTTTATTTTTTATTTTTTTTTTACTTTTTTAAATTTTTTTTTTTCATTTATTTTTTTTTATATTACTATGCTAAGACATAAACCTGATTCGACATCTCGGCATCTGCATTAATAAAGTGTGGTGGTTTAGACAAGTTTGCTACTGCGACACACAATGAATTGTTTATTTTCAAAGTCTTTGTGGCATATATTTTTTCTTAAAAATACAGTTTTTCAATTATTAGTATTACATCAATTATCTAATTATTAGATAATTGATATAATACTGTACTTGACATGTATTGTACAATGCCACATTGTTCTCTAAAATGTGAAGCATTTCATCTATAGTGACGTAAACCCGCGCTACTGAACAATTTTTCGCTTGAAACACTGCCCAGTGGTGTTGATATAAACCTGCGGGCTATTGTTGACAATAGTTTTAATTCTGCTCTGTGAACGCTACACCATTTTAGAGGATTTTCATCAACATTAATAGAAAAAGGGTGGCAAGAAAGTAATTCCTTTTTGTGTACAACTTCAGCACTTTTTCTGGTATTTTAACACTCTCATCTTCACTTGACAATTAAAACATAAGCGTGGTTTTCTGACTGAATTGGGCGGTTCTGGTTCTAGTTGTTCTGTAGGAACATTTTGTGAGGAAACTGCCATTCTCATTCTGTTAACTCCTTCTGTATTAAGAGAAGTGGAAATGTCAATACTCATGCTCATTATCAAAATGTCTTCTTCTAAATCTTTTCCTCAGTCACTGGTGTAAGAAATTTATGTTTATAGTGGGTGACGATGACATAAATTACTCTCTAATAAGTAAGAAAACTATTCTTAAAGTTCAGTTTTCATAGTCCTGGTGGCCTGTTGAATTGGATCGCAGTCTTCTGATCTTGTTAAATAGTCATCAACTTTTTTGTCAAGCATTTGAATTAGTTGAATTATAGAGAAAATAAATGTTTTCGAGTGGCATCTTCAGAAGGTTTCAATAACTCTATACAACATTCAATGATTTTTTAGTCTTCCGGTAAAATAGGATTAAATTCACTATCATTGATATAAAGACTTAGGGCATCCTTTACCTTTAAAACACGCTCGAGCATGTATAATATACTGTTCACGTTATACAGTGTTGGACCACTTTGAAATGAGGTTGATTTAGTCTGTCTTGAATTGCTTGCAATTGTTTCTGAGGGATAGTAGAATTATTGAAATGACTTGAAATTTTCTTACGTTTTTATCTTAAACAACTGCGAATAGCAATTTGCATCTTGTGAACTGTGCAATTTATATCATTCAATGCTAATAATCGCGCACCTTTTTTGGCTACGACTACTGGTGAAAAAACCGAGGAAGCATTATCATTGTCAGGTTTATTTGGTTTAAAATAATTCCAAATATTACATGTCGGTGGCGGCATTGTAATTTATTCTTAAATAAATCTATAAAAAAAACGCGCCACTCGCCGGCCCTACTTAATTTCTTTCTTGTAGCAACTTGTGGGACATTCGCATAAAAGTCTGCATAGATTTTTACAGATGTGGATGTCCAAATTAATGCAAAAGTTCTGCAATTGCGGATCTGGATGAGAATATTCACAATATCCCTAAATGTAGTAACTGTTTAGTAAATCCTACTGAGATGTCTTGAGAAGTAACCTGCTAAGAGCCTTCACTATGACATTTGTAAATGAATAATTCTTATTTTCAGTAATGAATACAGCCATAGTACAAGTAAGAAGAAGAAAAAGCTGGCAGATAAAATCCTGCCACAGAAAGTCAGAGATTTGGTTCCAGAAAGTCAAGCTTACATGGATCTATTAGCATTTGAAAGAAAACTGGACTCTACTATAATGAGAAAAAGATTGGACATCCAAGAAGCACTTAAGCGTCCGATGAAGCAAAAAAGGAAGTTGAGAATATTTATTTCTAATACCTTCTATCCTGCCAAGGAACCTCAGCCTGAAGGCCCGATGGACCATGTCAGGAAGGGTAAGTAAAAATGTTTTAAGGAAATACAGTTTTTTTCCTGATTAATTCTCATTGCACAATTCTTAAAGATCATGGAACTTTAGCATAGTATTCAGAAAATTATACAGTTATGACAATATATGATTAATAATTGATCCATGAAATGAAACATTGAGTTAAAGTATATTAATGATTTATTTATCATAAACGTTGAAATGTTTTCAGCACTGTCGCTTCTTGGGAATTAAGAGTAGAAGGTCGTCTCTTAGAAGATCCAAAGAACGATCCAAATAAAGTTAAACGCAAGTTTTCTTCTTTCTTTAAATCTCTGGTTATCGAATTGGATAAAGAGCTGTATGGACCAGACAATCATTTAGTTGAATGGCATAGAACCCTAACCACCCAAGAAACAGATGGTTTCCAGGTTAGCTTTATATTTCTGGAATCATTTTAAAGTAATTTATTGGTTTTATGGTTGTAGGTAAAACGCCCTGGTGACAAGAATGTGCGATGTACTATATTGTTGCTTCTTGATTATCAACCTCTGCAGTTTAAGCTTGATCCTAGACTAGCTAGACTTTTGGGAGTTCATACTCAAACTAGACCAGTCATTATTTCAGCTTTGTGGCAATACATAAAAACTCATCGGTAAGTCTTATTAAAAATATAAATTACTATTAGTAATCATTCCACAATTCCACAAGATACTGCTTAAGTAATCTTGGGAATTAAATAAATATCACTTAATGCAAGAATGGACTAGTTAGGTAGGTAGGTAGGTTGATGAGAACTTTCCCAGTCAATTTCTCCCGTGTTAAATGGAGGCAAACTCGGACCCACAATCTTAGATAGGCACAGAATATATATACTTACATACATTTTTTTTTTGGTTCTTCATTATAGATAAATTTATATCAGTTTATATTCATATGTTTAGTCTAACAATACCACATTTTTTTCTACCAACTTTCTTACTGTCCTTGTTACGCTCACGCTTTTTGGGTTCTGTCGCACATACTCTCACCATCTTTTTCTTTCTTCTTTTGGTGATTGGAATTCTCATTAGGGCTATTTTAGACATATGTCCATTATTCATTATATAAAGATGACTCAGCCATCATGTACTTTTTTCCTCCTCCATCCTAGTAATATATAATAATTAATAAGTTACACATCATTTTTTCTAACTGTTGTTGTGTATCTTATTTGTTAATTATTATAATTGTTATTATATCTAGTTTTTCGTGTCTGACTGAAATTCGTTACAACCTGTGGGAATAAAATAGACATGAGATAAAAAGAGATTGTCCAGAAGAGTACTCAGAAATGAGTGAGTCTTCCGAGTTCATAAATAAAAATGTGGAAGGAACGAACAGAGAGGCAACCTAGGTTTGTGAAATATGTCTCTGTCCCAAATAGAGAAATATAATATACAGTTTCCAAAGAAGAAAAAACAGTTTTTTATTAACCTTATTCTCTTAATTTTTTTTAATATGTTCGAATAACGAGATATGATTTCGTAAATACGTGAATTTGTTTTATAAACTGTAGTTCTTATTTGAATTTAGGCGTGCATATAATTTTTTAAACTGCATGTAATATCTGGACTAACAAATAACTTTTAGCTTGCAAGATGCCCATGAACGTGAGTTTATCGTTTGTGACAAGTATCTAGAACAAATTTTCAACTGTACACGTATGAAATTTGCCGAGATTCCTCAACGTCTGAATCCACTATTGCATCCTCCAGATCCAATCGTCATCAATCATGTGATCTCTGTAGAAGGAGGGGCCGAGAGCAAACAAACTGCTTGTTACGATATTGAT
>CAKJVB030000165.1:0-29430 GCA_918026665.1 Diabrotica balteata | reverse complement strand
AATCTCTACATACATGTCTTTCACTGTGCCATTTAAGCTGTGCCCCATCAACTAAGGCGGGGTCTTCTTCTTTTTTTTTTCTACCATAAGGAGTCTACATTAGGACTTGTTTTGGAAAACGCTTTTCAGACATTCCCTGTACATTACCGTACCATCTGAGTTGTTGCGTACCAATACCGCCTACTTTTGTATGTTTTAATTTCATAATTTTTTTAATATATTTTTGATAATATTAAACATTGTACTATTAAATATAATTATTATACTCATGTCCTGATGTTATCTAGGAATACACGAGAGAAGACGCTTCCTCTGCATTATCCTTGTTAAATAATATAGCGTCTCGTATTTAGATAGTAGTGTACCTAATAGCGAACAACGGGCAAATCCCTTAAGATGTCATCATGCTAATTAATGGAGTAAAATCTTTACTGGGTTATATACCATGTATTTGCATGCAATATTGGAATGAGGTTAACAATAATTAGCACAGATATGTATATATATATATATATATATATATATATATATATATATATATATATATATAATTCTTTGGAGGGTAACTTTCGGGAACGCGTCAAAATTATATACAAGCTATATATATATATATATATATATATATATATATACTTCTAGCGGTTAATGTAGGCTCCGTCCTAAAACGGTATTATACTAACTCCAGTAGAATATACACCGTGTATATTATTATCTAAGTAGCGCATTATGTAAACTCCGACCAACATGTAGGATCAAGTGGACTCCGTAACTGGATAAAATATTTTTGGGATCCGTATATAGTTTTTAGCGTACACAACTAAGCCCCTGCGATGTTGTCAATAATTGTATTAGTCGTAGATTTTCAAATTTTATAGCAGGTACATTTTGGGAACTTAAAATTTATTTAAATATCCACCAGTTTAGTTATCGAGGAATTTCAGGAATATTTGGCTAATGTATTTAAATTGTTAACATTATAATAATTTTATTTTATTTTTATGTATAATAAGCACGGTGATAATTTATATTACTTGCTCTAATTATTTTCAAACTTAAGTAAGTATCTATTATAAACTTATTAATGCTAATAAAGCATTATTCTATAGCATTTTAATATTTTAGCTATTGATTAAATTGGAATAGCGGTTTGATATCCCTTTACTTTCTTAAAAAAGTTATATTCTAACACACAAGATCTTATTAAATTGCCAAAACTTTCCTTTCATATTCCATTCACTTATAAGGGGCAGCACTAACATCAGTACGATGCTACGCATACAATGCGTAGCTATAATCCTGGGCTGGCTAATAGAAAGCATGAGTGTAGCAGTTTTATTGGTTTCGGAACTGCTACCTGGGTTGGGGAAGCAGGATATCAGCATTAAGTTAATGCATATAGAAATTGTTGCTTGACCGGCGAAATATCAAATATCAGAGAGCACAGCGGTAGCAGTCTGAGAAAGCGAAGCAAAACAACTTTATTATTATTAGACAATATCATATTTCCTAATAAAAAAATATTGACTTTACAACGAGACAAATTTTCTACTGTTGGACATCGAAACATGCAAATACATAGCAACGGGTTTACTACGTCGGTATCCCGAAAAATTGTAGTAATAATGCTACGGGAAACAAAAAACTTAAGATGGAAATGGGCGCCAAAAAAATCTGTGTTAATAAACAGTAGAATAAAATATAGATTCTCAATTCAAATAGTCAAAAAATTAAAGAACAGCTTAATAAGATAGAAATAGCACCTATTTACGATGAAATCCAATAACGGCGCAAAGTACAAAACAGCTCCTAGTTATGCTGATGGTTAGATCTAGAGCATAAATTTAACAATAGAACCATATAATTTTAAAAGATTGGAGCAATTTAGATATCGCTGATAACGTTGTCGCATAAAAGATAAAAGGGAAAATGCATGTAGCAAACCATAGACATAATATAATACAAATAGACTGACAGCTGCCATACAGTCGCGTTTCCGCAATACGACAGAGAAAACTGAAGAAAAGCAATCCCTGCATATTTTTCTAATGGGACGGGGTTATTGAACGGGGTTATTGACCACGTGACCTTCTCATTGGTCATAGGTCACGCGTTCGATAAACCTGACAAATTAGAAAGAGATGCAGGGACTTTCGTCAGTTTTCTCTGTTGCACTGGGGGAACGGATCTGTATTGCAACAGTTAGTCTATTTGTATTGTATGTCTATGTATCAAACTGATATCACTATTAAATCTACAAAAAGAAAAAATTGCAATATAAACAAAATTTGTTTAACACGCGTCTAGAAAAGAACTAAAAAAAAAAGAATTTGGAGATAGAAACGTCAACTACATGTGTAGTATAAAAATCAAATTTATTCTTTTAACCAAAATGTTCACACGAAGTTTGATTGTATTAAAATATTCGGTAGCTTCAACTACCTGTACTCTATAGTATCCAGTAATCTATCTCAATATGTCCAACTTTGTTTTTTTTTTTTAATTTTTTGGATAGAATACAAGAAATATGACACAATATTTATTAATACATATTTTATTGGGTGTTTCGATGTTCAAATATGAGTTCGTTCTCAAAAATGTACAATATTATTTTTACAAGGTATTGCGTAGATACGTACAAGATGTTATTTATGTTTTTACTTTATCTGGCTTGTTATATTATAATCAATTAGTTCTCGGTTATTTCGCACTCTGTATTAATTTGTAATATTATCCCTAACATGTTCATATATTTCTCTACTAATATTCTTCTTTCTGCGACGTTCAATCGGCTGTTATTTTGTTTTTACGTCGTCCATGTTTCATGTACATATGTATGTTATTATAGGTCTTACGACTGCATGGTAAATTCTTAATTTTGGTATTGCATGGTATATTTTTGGATTTAATTTTTTGCTTAAAAAGGAGCGATTGCCATTATATATTCTGTTGTTAATGTCGTTTGTAATGTTTTTATTAACAGTGATTTTAGCTCACACATATTTAGACCGATGAACCATTTTAAAGTTGTACTGGTCTATTAAAATAGTATGTCTTATCATGTTTCTCTTCTTATGATAGCCCTATATTTTTTTATTCTCGTTTATATATAAAGACCCATATTTTCCGCTTTTTCGTATTGAATTTGTAAAGTTTTTGTTGTTACTTTTGCAACTACATATGTATATATATAAGCATTATTTAAATATTATTAAACTTTTTGTTAGTTTTGATTCTCCTCGTATAATTAGCCCAGTAACAGAGAGTCATTTCATCCAATAAGGGTCGAGGCTGTTCGGTCATTTAAGGCAATCATTCCATCCAGTAGGGATGAAGGCTGCTCAGTTATCAAAGACAGTCGTTCTATCCAGTAGATATGGTGGCTGCTCAGTTATCGAAAAAATGAGTTCCTTTGCGCTATATCTAATTCTTTTGTGGTTTCTGTGTGCCAAAAGGGTAAGGTACAATCTACATATTTGTTGCAAAAATTACTTTGCTGGTATATTGAGTACCGTTTAAATAATAATATGAATTTTGTTACGAATTTGTCTTATATGCTGTAATAAATCTTTTTCCGCGAATTGGAAAACATGTTTTAACCTTTATTTGAAACATTTATCGTTAACGTTTAGTTGACCATTTTACGTTTATCTAAATAAGTATTTATTATATTGTGTAATACCTCACTGTAGTTTCATTTTATTATTGTATCTATATGGGTATATATAATATTATTTTGTATATTTATAAATATCCAAAATCATCCTATTTGCGTTACATTGATATTTATGTGGTAATTAGCTAAGTCATTAGTCTTTCCAGCCGTATCATATTTTCCACGATTTTTTTTTGTAGACAAGCGGTCTACTTTGTGTAAAATAATAACCCCGATTCGATTCATAATATTTAGGTTTCAAAACAGCTCGCTAATTCGTTCATCTTTTTTAAAGCACTTTTTAGTATCAATCCAACAATAATTAAAAATTAATTCTTTAATACCTAAAATTACTAATAAAATACTTTACTAATCTGATTCGAAATATCGTGAAAAAGTAATATGTAAAATTTAAATTTTTAATAAAAAGTAAAAGATTAGGCATTGCTTATGGGGTTCAAAGATCGAGCCTGTACGAAGATTGAAGTACTAATAAGACCACCACAATCGGGCATACTCCGGGTAATGATTAATTAATTAATCGCCCAATTCTTCAGTCACCCCTCTAACATGATTTTGTCAAATTGGTGCTTTTTAGGACCAACTATTCTAATAACAACAGTTAAGGGTATATCTAGAGATAAAGAAACTTAACTTTACTTAAACTTATCAGACATATGCGCTGAACACGAATCTGACATATTTCTAGTGCAGGAAACACATATAGGGTCTAACCTAGGGTACTTGGTATAAAGCTGATCACTAAAAACCACATTATAGATATAGACATGCTATTTCTATCGGAAACGAAGCAAAGAAAAACTCAAAGTAAGAAAGAACAAAACCAGTCAGCTGAGAGAACCTTTAAACGATGTTGAGCTTGGATTCGCCATATACATAAAAATACTAGAAAGGCTTATCCAGATGATGAACAACTGCATTCAAATTATGAAGATACATAAAGTGTAGAGACAAGCCAAAGTTTGTACCTTGCTTAATCCTGGCAAAAACTGCAACGACCACAAAAACTATCGGCCAATATCTTTATTTTGTCAGCTATTCAAAATACTTTTGCACAAGATTGTAAGTACGATTTTACCGATGTTAGAAGAAAAATTCAAGTTAAAATACGAAAGTGGCTATAGATAAGGAAGATCATGTACATGACAAATACTAAATCTTACCCAATACAGCAAAGACAAGCACGAAAAATATTGTGTATCGGGGGTGGTATTTTTAAATCTAAATGCCACTTACAATACCTCAAATTACAGGATAGTTCTCCAAAAACTATATGATATTCCCTTAGATAACAAACGCACTTATATTATCTGCGTATGCCTACATAACAGAATATTGTTCGTATCACTTAATGGTAAGAATAGCAGATGAAGAACGGTCTCGCTTGTTTACACAAACGATCAACCCATACCGGTCTTCTATTATATAGACGATACACCTATTATTTCATAACAAAAATAAACTATTAATCAATTTTCAGCCAAAACCGCTGAAAAACTTCTGAGTGTTCTTTCAATTTCCCTAACATAGACGCTTTCACAAAACTGAACATCCAATAATGTCATAAAATCGTTGAACTGTAGACTTCCTATAAATTCCTTGAAAATAGTTTGTATCACACGTGGCCATTCACAGATGATTGTTTAAAACTAAAGGGTAAATTGAGGACCAGCATTAATATCCTCCGCAAGATTATCAGCTAAAAAGGGGAAGCACATCCTTCCACCCTTAAAACGTAGATGATTGCACCCTATGCAATACTAATTGGTTTGCACTCTAATACATAGTTGACACGTAGGCTTAGTTATAAGTTAGTCAGCAAAATCATCAGCTGATATTTGTTACATTAAGACTTGCATCCATACATAAGCTCTACCATTCGTAGCTACAAATTTCACCTAATATTCGAAGATAAGTACCTAGAGAACGAAAGAAACCAAGTCTAGATTCGCAAGATTCACTTTTAGAATACCAGCCCATTTGTACGATGACTCAAATCAAAGAAAAACTGGTCAGAGCAACACATTTGCAAGATATATCAGAAAAAAAACAAGTAAATATTAAGATAGTAATTTGTTTTAACGTAATTTACCAGCATTAAATATGGCGTACGAAGAAATATTCGGAAGTAAAAGTAAACATAAGTAAATAAATAATAGCGATCTTTAATATTACAGTACGTGACAACAAGGGCAAGGAACTGATAACAGAATTAATAAAACACATGCAGACATTTGCGCCATTCAAATGAGGTAAAAAGGTTACAGGTCACAGAATACCCTAAAATAAATAAAAAATAAATAAATACAAGATTTAGCAACGAACTAGCACCAGGTATGAAGTAAATCTGTAAAAGTATACAACATAAAAACGGAGAACCCTTAAAAATGTCTACGCATAAAATGAATACACAATAAAATAATACCATATTTCAGTAACCTAGATCTACAAAAGTATACTTTTATCATGCGGACACAAATCAGTGATATACTACATTTTGACAAACAAAAATTTTTATTACAAAGATGTATTAAACTGGAAAAATTAGTTGTGGAAAAAAATTAAAACAAACCATGAAAATTGGATGATTCGAAGGAAATCTATCAGACAATGGCAACTGAGATGTCATCTAGAACGCATTGAGACATGGTCTGAGAGCCAGCAACAACTTTTATCGGGAGTCTTACGCTGCTATGTAGGGTACCTGTTATATACTTTAACATCACATCTTTTGAACCACTTACCCAGAATTTTGGTGCTTGACTCATGTATACCTGGTAATAATTCACTGATGTTGGACTGGATTTTCGGTCAGAAAACGTTATGTGATGTAGCTCGAAAGGGTCTTTTTTATATACCTTTTATAAAGGATTTTTAAGTTAAACTTTTGTGATTCATGGTATACAGTTAACTAATTTCATTTTCCTTGTGGATTACATTATATTTGCATAAAAAATTAAATTGTCTTCTTTCATACAAAAATCGACAGTTTTTAGCTTTAGGTGTATTTGAATCACACCTGCAGTAAAAGATCTACCCTAAAAACATTTATTTTACGTACAATTAGCACATTGCCTCTGGAAATGACCTATAGTGCATGAGTCCGATCTGCCTTAGTCGTTGCGATTTATTTTCCTGGACAATATTGTTATAAGAGCTTTCTTCATTTAGCATGTGTTCTCAGTATATACGGATTTGCAGCGATAACTTAATAAGGACTTTAAATGTTTTTTAATATTGTTCTGAATCTATTTTCTTGTGGCATTTTGAAGCATTTACTACTTAAATGGGAATAAGCCACAATTAAAGGTTAAAGTACGTTTATTGACGTTTCAATTTCCACTTCGGAAATCGTTCTCAAAATACAAACATTAGTAAATTAAACAAATTTTGTTTTTTTTTCGTTACTTGGTAAAAAAATTCTTCTAATAATTTAATTTTATTTGACTCATTTATATTGACAAGTCAGACATACATTATACATTTTAAAGTAGATGACTTTAAATGATATTGCCAATATTGTTGAGTTGCGTTCCTGGGACGACTTTACTTGTAAGATTCATTAGGTAATATATATTCGATTGCATGAAATTAATTTTAACTTGAGAATATCCGTCAGACAAAATCATAGCATGTAATTCGTCTTTACAAAGCAAACACATGCCATGATGACATTAAAATTCTCCTGTTAGTGATTCCACAGTAAATTATGAGGCAAAACCCAGGAAAAAAACTTCATAATACTATCCCGAATGGATAGATCTCAAATATGTAAACACTCATGGGATAATGAACATACCGTTCAAAGCAATGATTCAAATATAGTCCTGAAAGCAACAGATGGTAGAAAGAGAAAAATCAAAGGAGCGGCTTTAATTCATTAAATAAATTTTTAAATAACAAACATATAAAAGCAGAATGTGGTGTTTATTGAAAGTAAACTAAATGCACGATGAAATACTTACCATCTAGGGATAGTACTATGAGGTTTTTTCCTGGTTTTTTCCCCCATAATTTACTATGGAATCACTAACAGAAGAGTTTTACTGTCATCATGGCATGTGTTTACCTTTTTAAAGACGAATTACATGCTATGATTTTTTCTGACGGATATTCTCAAGTTAAAACTGATTTCATTTAATCGAATGAACTATCTTAAAAGTAAAGTCGTCCCAGGAACGCAACTCAACATTATTGGCAATATCATTTTAAAGTCGTCTAGTTTAAAATGTATAATGTATTCCTGAATTATCAATATAAATTGGTCTTTTAGAAGAATTTTTTTCACCAAGTAACACAAAAACTAAATTTGTCTAATTTAGGTACTAATGTTTGTATTTTGAGAACGATTTCCGAAATGGAAATTGAAATGTCAATAAACGTAGTTTAACTTTTAATTGTGACTTATTCCCATTTAAATAGTAAATACTTTAATGTTTTATCTAGATTTATTGAATCGTTCTCTTCTATTTGTTCTACATATGTATATATCGTCCGTATATGCTAGGAGCTGTTTTATACCTTGGGATATCTTAAATAGGTATTCGTATTTTCTATTTAAGTACGCTGTGCTTTAATTTTTTGACTATTTGAATCGAGAATCTTGTTCCATCTCTGTTTTTTTACAGTGACCTTTATATGACATATAAAGCCATCAGAAAACCTAAACTCAAATTATTTACAAATTCTAAAATACCTTTCTCTAAGTTTTCACCAGTTCAGAAAATATAGGTAGAAATCTCAAAAATTCTTCTTTTATACCACTTAGAAGAACATAATGAAGAATGACGGTAAGCTGATCTATGTGAGATATATCTGGTGTGAATCAATAACTAAAGAGTAAAATTTGGCTGTCTTTACTTCGTTCACTCTAAGGAGTTTTAAATATTTCGATATAATAGAAATAAATTCATCACGTATTGTAGGGATAAATAGTTTATTGTATCAATGTTTCAGTTCAAACGAACTCGATAAATATTATAAATCACCTATATAATTACCATTATTTTTACAAAAAATACTTCATTTGTACCACGAAACGGCAACATGTAAGAAATAAATTCGATTGTCCCTACTACACGTTAAAGTATGTACTTCCCTCCAATATATTTTTTCTCATTTACTATTTTTAAATACGTGCATAGTAAATAGGGATGGCAACGATATATCCATACATTAAATAATATACATCGCCCACACAGAATTAATACAGCATATTGGCACGTATGTAATATATACTCCAGAATATATTACATACTATAAATTACTAAATCTAAGTATTCCTTGTCAAGGTCAGTCTCTACTTCAAATTATGTCGTATGATTTTGTTTATTATTTTATACGTATTAGGGCACAGTGATATTGATGTATAATGTTTTTAGACGTCTAGGTTGCCTAGGACTTAGTTCGCCCCTCAACGGTAGAATGAAAGTAGTAGAAAAGATTTAAAAAAATAAAAGCATAAATATTATCTTTTTCTACTTTTTTGATAAAGAAGATTTTGTATACTTATTTTAACACTGTAACTTTAAATAATTGATGGATTCGACCGTTACTTGATGGAAATTCATTTTATATAACAATAAAACAATGAAAACTTTATTTTTAAAACTTCCACAAAATTTAATTTAAACTCTTATCACTACAGCAGTTTCGGCTGATTGCTTTTCTCAAGTGATCTATTTCTGGCATGCGTTTACACTTTATAGTCTTTAATAAAATAGGTTGAGGAGGGGAAAACTGTTTGTCTCAAGTTGGTTATTCAGAATTATATCTGTGTTTTTTTAAATTTGTTGATTTCCATAGATTCTAACAAATATAGCTTAAGGCCTTTATTTTGAATGTGAAGAATGTTAAATTCGTCATTAAAATAATGATTAGGATCTACATACGCACTTCACCTTCTAGATCATAATTATTCTTTTAATACCGAATTTTACATTCTTCACATTCAAAATAACGGTCTTAAGCTATCTTTGTTAGAATCTATGGAAATCAACAAATTAAAAAACACAGCTATAATTCTAAATGACTAACTTGAGACAAACAGTTCTGTCCTCCTCAACCTATTTCATTAAGTACAATAAAGTGTAAACGCATGCCAAAAATAGATCACTTGAGAAAGGCAATCAGCCGAAACAGCTGTAGTGATAAGAGTTTAAAATAAATTTTGTGGAAGTTTTCAGTGTTTTACTGTAACTTTAACTTTTGTATACTGTTTGTTATTAATATAAATGAGTAGTGACCGATATTAAAAACTTATATCCGAAAAGTAATAGTAAATATGTAAAATTTAAATTTTTAATGAAAAATTAAAGTTAACCCATTACTTATGAGGTCAAAAAAAGCAGCCTTCACGAAGACTGAAGTACTAATCTAATGAGACCACCGCAATCGGTCATACCCTGAGTAATGATTAGTTAAGTAATCATCTAATTCTTTAATCACCCGTTCAATATGATTTTGTCAAATCGGTCCCTTTGAGGACCAACTATTCTCATTAATTCTATAAATATTGAGGGCAGATCTAAAGATAAAGAAACTTTACTTTACTTAAACTTGTTAGATACACCTAGGAGTTTAATACAAATGTGACGTATTTCTAGTGCAGATAAAACCACATGATAAATAGGGAAATGCTATCTTTGCTGGCAATGAAAGCAAAGAAAAACTCAAAGTGAGAGAGATAAAAACCAGTCAGCTGAGGGAACCTTTCAACAATGTTGAGTTTGGATCCACCATTTATGTATATATAACGAAAAATAATATGACTCCAAACATTGAGGATCTGAGCACAAACTTAATTACGAAATTTGGAAGAAAAACACTATAATTGCTTCTCCGGATGATAAACAGCAAGCTGTATTCAAACTATGCAGATAACCAAAGTGTACAGACAAGCCTAAGTTGTTGCCTTGCTTAAATTTGCCAAAATCTCCAATTAACACAAAAACTGTCGGCAATATCTTTATTTTGTCAGCTATTCAAAATACTTACAAATGGTCCTTTATATAATATTACCGTTAATAGAGGAAGAACTCAAATTGAAATGTTAAGACGCCAATATCATGTACGTCACAAATACTATATCTTACCCAATACAGCGCAGACAGCTACGTAAGATATCATAGAGATATTATAAAGATAAATAGAAGATAAAATATTCAGAAGTATGTAATATTGGTAAACCGGTATATTCTTCTTATATAAATTAAGCATTCTTCCCTCTTTTGTGCACTACTACCAATTTTTACATAAAAATATCTATTTTTGCACTTAAATATTTATTTTAAGATAACCCATTCAGAATTGTCGTACACAGATAAAACCAGAAATAAAATAATAAAGAAGCTATATACAAGATATCGTAAAACAATGGATTAACTAAAAGTTCTTATTAATCGTATTCTTAAATAAAACTTAAAAAGACATACTCATGTTAACAAAATACATTAGTAAATTTTCGCATATGAAAAAATACATCCACCTTGGTAATGAAATCCTTTTGTATTTATAAAGCTATTTTTAGAATAGCACGTAGCTACCAAAAACAGGTATTTGGTATTATACATATCTATTACATATTGTCATGATGATCGCCAACATTCGTAACGGATAGGCACATCAAGAAGAAGAAGAAGATTACAAATTGTAAGGCGTATGAATGTTAACATAAATAAGGAGTTCGTATGAACCGTTTAAAATATATAAAATGTATATATCAAGAACGCTGGCTTAATTGCATAGTTGCCAAACTATCAGAGCTTACTTAAACCGATATACTTATGGTTCCAATATACAGTGAAAAAGATCTGAACGACCCCTATAATATATACACGTGAACTAGGCGAAATACATTTATGATACAGGTGTACTTATGAGCTCCAAAATTTTTTTAAGAATTATGAAACTATACATCTTAACGAATCGACAGAGCCAATATTATGGAATGGACAAGTGGGCTCCGTATATCGGTGTCCACTTGACCACGGAGCTCATTTGAACCTGAATTTTAACATGGGAGGAGTTCACTTTATGCCGTAAATATATATATATATTATATATATATATATATATATATATATAATATATATATAAATATATATATATATATATATATATATATATATAAATATATATATATATATATATATATATATTATATATATATATATATATATATTTACGGCATAAAGTGGACTCCGCCATGTTAAAATTCAGGTTCAGGTGAGCTCCGTGGTCAAGTGGACACCGATATACGGAGCTCACTTGACCATTCCATAATATTGGCTCTGTCGATTCGTCAACATGTATAGTTTCATAATTTTTAAAAAAATTTTGGAGCCCATAATTATCCCTGTATCATAAATGTATATCGCTTAGTTCACGTGTATATATTATAGGGGTCGTTCAGATCTTTTTCACTGTATATTGGAACCATATGTATATCGGTATAAGTAAGCTCTGATAGTTTGGCAACTCTGCTATAAGATGTATAATTCTCGCGTAAAGTCTGGACGGTTTATATGGACTCCTTAGTTTTGTTATCATTCATACGCATTACAGTGTGTAACAGATATGTATACTATTAACTACCTGTTTTTGGTAGGTACGAGTTTTCTAAAATAGCTTTATAGTTACAAAAGGATTTCATTACCAAATTGGATTTTGTTTCATATGCGGAAATTTCCTAATGTATTTTGTTAACGTGAATATGTCTTCATAAGTTTTATTTAAGAATCCGATTAATAAGAACTTCTTTTATTTCATCCATTATTTTATGATATCTTGTATACAGCTTTTTTATTATTTTATTTCTGGTTTTATCTATGTACTACATATAAGTTTGGATAAAAGGTTATCTCAAAATAAATATTTAAGTGCTAAAATAGATATTATTGTGTAAAAATGGGTAGTAGTGCACAAAAAAAGAAAGAATTTATCTAACAAGCATTATACCACTTCTCCAATATTACATACTTCTGAATGTTTTATTTTCTATTTAGGGGTAATATGTTATCAATATAAGTGGAGTTAGTTTCAAATTTGCAATGATCTTTATAAGTAAAAGCTTAATGGCTATACTTTACATGTTTAGTTCAAATAAATAAACCTTGTCCCTTCAGAAAAGAGCGATTTGAATGGAAAAGTCAACTAAGAAAGTTATCAAATATCTTGCAGATGTGATGATCTGATGACTGACTAATTTATAGCTAAATATACTTACGTGTTAAGTATGTGTTTTTGTCACCCATACTAGCAAGGTATATTCGGCAGCCTAAGCATAGAGTTTAAGTCTACGTTTTAAGGGTGAAAGAATGTGCTTCCTATTTTGAGCTGACAAGTTTGCGGAGAATATTATTTTTCTGGTTCTAGGTTGCCATTTGGTTTTAAACAAAGTTCTGTGCTAGAAACTATCTTCAAGGTATTTATAGCAAGTCCAGAGTTTAAAGATTTCATGACACTATTGGTTCAGATTTGTGAGAACGATTTCCGAATTGGAAATTGAAACGTCAATAAACGTATTTTTATCTTTAATTGTGGCTTATTCCCAGTTATAAACTATTGGTTCAGGTATATCTTCAGATTTGTGAAAGCGTCTCTATTAGGGACATTTCCGGGGTTTGGCTTAAAATTGATTTATAATCTATTTTTATTATTTCTAATCCTATTCCTATTACTACTTAAAACTAAACATTTGTCATCATTGTCCGGTTTATTTAGTAATTCTTCTTTCTCTACTCGTTGCTTGGCCTCTCCTTGGTTCTTTTTATGTTGCTCTGGTAGTTTTTTGAACACGCTATTTCCAACACCTTTTCTTCTTTATAGCACCATCTCCATTCCTTGCCGTCCACTGTGATTTTATTGTATCCTATTTTGACCATTTTTCCATTTTCCCTCATTTCTCTTGCTTTATCTCTTAAAGCTTCCATTTTCTCTCTCTCTCCTTTTGTGAGATCCTCTGTAATCCATATTTTTTCGATCTTCACATTCTTAAGTTTGTATTTGTTTCTTAAGATTGTTGTTTTTTCTTCTTCACTTTCAAGTTCAATTAAGCATGTTTTTGTTCCTATTTTTTGTGCTCTTTTAATATTGGTTTTGACTCCAAGATGATTTTCTAATATAGTAGTCATTCCCTCTTTCAATGTTTTTGGGTCTTCAGAGTCTATTTTTGATCCACTGATGATTATATTCTTTTTTCTTTGTCTAACCTTTCTAATGAGCGTTTTAGATCATTTAATTCTTCCGTTATCTTTTTGTTATCGGTTTTGGTTAGTTCGTTTTCTCTTTTCAGTTCTTCTTTCTCTTTTGTCCATTCTTCCTTTACCCTTTCTATTTCCAGTTTTATGCTTTTTATTTCTTCGTTATTTTGTTTTATCTCTTCTTTAACTTCATTTATATATCTTCTCATCTCCCTATTTTCTTCCTTCATTTCTGTTTTCAGCTCTTTTATTTCCGTTTTAATCTCCTTATTTATTTCTTCTAGTAGTTTCTTTAGTTCTTCCATTTCGCGATTTTTTATGTTATCCTTTGGAGATGTTCTTAACGTGGCTTTGCTTCTTTTGAAGGCTTTCTCCTCGTCGAATGAGTTATCGTGTTCTGGCTTATTTCTTTTGCTGTTCATTCGATTTAGTTATTGTATTACATTTACTTTTAATTTATTATTTTAATTTAATTTAATTCTAATCCCAACTTTAATCAAATCTATTTTAAGGCCAGATCTGGATTTTTGTAATAAAATTATGTGGCTTTTATTTTGATCATTAATTTCTTGTCAGCACTAATTACTTTCTTATCTGCCAAAAAAAAAACAAAAACAAAAAACGCGTAGGAATGCCTAAGCAGGTCGACCCTTCGAACATTCGCCAAAACCACTTTTTTAATCTTTCACTCAATTATTCATTTACTTAAGACTTGTTAAAATTATTAAAATAGTTTTATTTTACTTGTCTGATGGTATTTTCTTTATTAACTACTATCACCTGTATGCAGTTAACTTTTGATACTTATTTTTGAACTCGGTTGAATTTTCTAACTTTTAATTCCCGAATAATTTTAAGTTTATTACGAAGCGAAATTAAATAAACCTACTTTTGTCACTTGCAGGACCGTTTCAAATAGTCAAAAAATTAATAAACAGCCTACTAAAATAGAAATATCGCCTATTTAAGACGTAATCCATTACCGGCCCAAGGTACAAAGCACTCCTGATAATGATATAGATCTCATAAGAAACTCTCTCGTCCGCAAACATCTTCAATAAAGTGAAGAGAGCACGAAAAATTTTTCACTTAAAATCAACGAAATGAAAACCAGATACAAGCGAATCAACAAAGGAGACCAATTCAATAAATCTAGATAAAATATTAAAGTTAACAATCACAATTTCCAAAATATGGAACACTTTAAATATCTTATAAGATAAATTATCACGGTTAATAATAATACCACTAAAAAATACAGAGAATAATTCAAACTTTAGACCTATTTTAATACATAGATGCGAATCATGGACAATGAGTAAAACAAGTAAGGAAGAATTACGAATATTTGAAAGAAAAATATTAAACATTTTTTAACATCATTATCATATCGCTACAAATCTGCATAGAATAAGAACACATACTAAATAAAGAAAGCTCTTATAACGATATTGTTCCGGAAAATAAATCCCTTAAGGTAGATCGGACACATGCATAGACGCCAAGATGTCAAACTTAGAAGTTAGCACAGAAAATGCCATATTTAAAAAAAATAACATTTCAGTTGATTACAGATTCGTGGAAAATCGATCAACTTGGAGAAAATTTGTAGTTAGCGAAGACCCACCCAGTGTTGTAGCGCTACGTTATGATAATGATAAAGACAAAGGAGAAACAGTGACAAAAAACAACAAACATGGACTAATGGAGTGAAGCTGCTTTAAAATCTTGATTGGAGAGGATTAAAATGAAAGTGTAAGAAATACAATGTACTTTCTTAGCAGTGTACTTTTACTTCTTTCAATAAAGTATGTTTATATCGACTTCTTATTTTTGTTATCATTCATACGCATTACAGTGTGTAACAGATATGTATACTAATAACTACCTGTTTTTGGTAGGTACGTGCTTCTCTAAAAATAGCTTTATAGATACAAAAGGATTTCATTACCAAATTGGATTTTGTTTCATATGCGGAAATTTCCTAATGTATTTTGTTAACGTGAGTATGTCTTTATACGTTTATTTAAGAACCCTCTTAATAAAAACTTATTTTATTTCATCTCTTGTTTTATGATATCTTGTATACAGCTTTTTTATTATTTTATTTCTAGTTGTATCTGTGTATTACATATAATTCTGGATAGACGGTTATCTCGAAATATAGTGCTAAAATAGATATTTTTGTGTAAAAATGGGTAGTAGTGCACTAAAAAGGGAAGAATGCTTAATTTATCTAACAAGAATTATATCACTTCACGATCATTACATATTTCTGAATATTTTATTTATTATTTAGGGGTAATATGTAATCAATATAAGTGGAGGTAGTGTCAAATTTGCAATGATCTTTACTTTATAAGTAATAGCTTACTGACTGTACTTTACATGTTTAGTTCAAATAAATTAACCTTTTCCTTCAGAAAAGACCGATTTGGATGATAAAGTCAACTAAGAAAGTGTGATGAATCTTGTACCACCCCACATTCACATAGGTTAACCGGAGTCCTCCTGGCAGATTTAAGGAAGATAACTACCATCAGGAAGTTTCTTTCGAGGGTTCAGATGTCGAGGAGTAGCTTACTTTTTTTTGTATATCCTGCAGATGTGTTGATCTGGCCAGTTTTTTCTTCGATTCTAGTCATAAAATGGGCTGGTATGCGTGGAGTTGATGTTACGAATCTAGACTTTATTTCTTTCGTTCTCTAGCTACTTATCTTCGGATATTAGGTGGATTGATAGCTACGATATTGTAGAGCTTATGTATGGATGTGAGTCTTAATATAGGTACTCTCAATTTGACTGACTAATTTATAGCTAAATCTACGTATTAAGTATGTGTTGATGTCACCCATACTAGCAAGGTATATTCGGCAAAAGCATAGAGTTTAAGTCTACGTTTTAAGGGTGGAAGAATGTGCTCCCTATTTTTAGCTGAAAAGTTTGCAGAGAATATTATTTTTTTGGTTCTCATTTCATTTTTATAGTAGTATTAGGTTTTCATTTAGTTTTAAACAAAGTTCTGTGAATAATAAAGTGTGATAGAAACTATCTTCAAGGTATTTATAGCAAGTGCAGAGTTTAAGGATTTCTTGACACTATTGGTTCAGGTATATGTTCAGATTTGTGAAAGCGTCTTTGTTAGGAACATTGAAGGAGCATACCTAACTTTTTCCGGGGTGTGGCTTAAAATTGATTCAGATTCTATTTTTATTTTGTTTAAGGTATTATTTAGATTTTTCTCTACTTTAGCAACAAAAGTTTTTGGTTATGCAACAATAGATGTATCGTCTACATAATAAAAGTCCTACTATTTACCGGTATGGGTTGTGTAAATGTTATACAGCGTAGGTGCAATTACGGTACCCCAAAGAAGACCGTTCTTCTACGTTCTCCATCTGCTATTCTTACCGTTGAGTGATACGAAAAATCTTATGTTGTGTAGGCATACACAGATAATACAAGTGAGTTTATTACCTAAGGGGATATCACATAGATTTTGAAAAAATGCCATCTAATTTAAGGTGTCGTAAGCGGCATTGAGATTGACAAATACGACTCCTCATACCTGATATTTTTCATACCCGTCTTCGCTGTGTTGGGCAAGATTTAGTATTTGTGATGTACACGATCTTCCCTGTCATATATAGCCACTTTTGTCTTTTAGTTTGAGTTCTTCTTCTATTATCGGTTTATATTAAGGATCATGTGCAGATTTATTTTGTATAGCTGACAAAATAAATAGATATATTGGCCGATAGCTTTTGTGGTCGTTGGAGTTTTTGCCAGGTTAGAGCATAGTGATAACTTTGTCTTTGCTTTGCTTGTCTACAGACTTTAGATATTAGCCATTGTAGTATTTTTGGTCAAAATTTTATAATTAGTTTTGTGCTCAGATCCTCAATCGGGAGCCGTAATATTGTTTATTTTATACGTGGATAGTGGATCCAAGCTCAACATAGTTAAATGGTTCCCGCAGTGACTAGTTTGAGTCCTCTCTCATTTTAAGTTTTTCTTTGCTTCTTTGCCGGCACTTATTATGTAATCTTCTGCGATCAGTTTTATACCAAATACCCTAGGTTTGGCCCTCTATGTGCTTACTGCACTAGAAATACGTCACATTTGTGTTAAGCGTTTATATCTGATAAGCTAAGGTAAAGTAGAGCGTATGTATAATACCCAGTTAAGTGACAATCATATTATTCATGTTAATGTAAAGTTAATATACTTTTTGCTTATATAATTACTTAATATAGTATTTGCTTTATTTATTACACCTTCCATCAGGCGACTATTCTTTAAAAACATAACTAAGGAATCATACACTGCTCTCGAGTCTAGTGATATCCATGAAAATTTAAACCTATGGAAATTGGCAAATTACAAAATACAGACATAATTCTGAATACCAACTTGGGACAAACAGTTTTCCCCTCCTCAACTTATTCAGTTACAATCTATAACATGTAAACGCATACTTGTTTTATTGTTAGATACAATGAATTTCCATCAAGTAACTTTCAGCAATGTGACAACAAATTGCTATATAACAGTACGAGGCAATATCATCATATTTGCGTTACATTAATATTTATGTGGCAATCAGCTGTAAAAGTCATTGCCGTTTTTCCGATCGTATCATATTTTAGCATAGTCACATAAGAATTCTTTTTAAGCAATATACTGTGTCATATTCTTCTGATTTATTTTGTTGACAATTTATTTATGCTTATTCGTTCACCTTTTGTAAAGCAGTCTGTTTAAATATTAGGGATTTATATAATCTTTTGTTTATATAATTTGTTTATCGATTTTACTATTTTAGATAGAGTTTCATAATTATAGTTTTTTTTTATTTTTTCTATGGTAATACATATACATACCCAATTCGAAAGGGAGAAAACCAACGAGTTCTAAATTGAACATAGACGTTATTCTCCATTTCTTCCTATACGTTATATAGAGATCATCGTCATCGTATAGTCGGAAGGCAACAAGATTTTATTACCATTTCTTCCTTTTTGTCTCCTCATTCCTATTGCAAACTCAGCCACATAAATGGCGTTTTAAAAATATATGTCAATATTGCCGAAGTGCCTTTCCTAGGATACTTTTTTTAAGCCTAGTTCGTTTGATTACATGTAATTGATTTGATAGTCCTCAACAGATATGTATTGATTGTAGGTAGGATAGCAGGTGTTGATAAATATGATGATTCGGTAAGTAGTCTCATTATTCCTAAATCTGCGCCCTTCATCCGTGGACATCCTAAGGGCATTTTTTCTCTCGGGGCATCCTACCAATTTAACTTGGGAATGCAGTTAATGAGAGAGCCTTTGGATAAAGCCAGCGCAACTTTGGAGTTGAGATTTAGGTTCTTGTACCTCGTTGCTATCTTTATATATGTGTTTGACCTTGGCATTAGTTTCGTTCGGTATTGGTTAGTACTCGGACCTTTGTAAGTCGGGAAATACCACTGATGGCTTTTCTAGCAATCCTGATCTAAATAATACGTTCTCGTTACATATCCACACATTAGCACTGGTTCACTGTTTTATATATCCTGATTTTAGAGATTTATATTAGGCTTCTGGATTTAAAAGTGTTATAAGGGTTCTATAAATATACATCAGTTAGCTACCTGAATTTTTCCTTTTATTTCTTATGTGACAACGTTATCTACGATATCTAAAACGCTGCAATCTTTCAAAATTATATAGCTTTATTGTTACGTTATGCCTTACTCTACATCCTTTCTTTTGTATGTTAAAAAAACATTTATTTGATTTTCTCATTAGTGACTATTATACCGTTTTTGCTGCTAGTAGCATTATTTTATAGCATTCTAATATTTAATTTATGGATTATATTCGGATAGCAAATAAATATTCTTTACTTTCTCGGAGAAATAATATTCTAACACACAAAATCCTATTGAATTGCCAAAAACCTCCGTACATATTCTATTCACTTATGAGGGCAGTATAGTCCTGGACTGGCTAATTTTTGGATAATAGGAAACATGAGTGTAGCAGTTTTAATGTTTTCGGGACTGCTACTTGGTATCGGGGAGCAGAAATATCATACCAAGGTATTGCATATAGGAATTGTTGCTTGAACTTTATTATTATTAAACAACACTATATTTCCTAGTAAAATCATTATGACTTTACAGTAAGATAAATTTTCGATGTTGGTTATGAAAACATCATGTACATACCACCGGGTTCCCTATGTCGATCTCCAGAAAAATCTTTGTAATAATGATACGGGACACAAAAAACCAAGAATGAAAATATGCGCCAAGAAACTCTGTGATATAACAGTCGAATAAAATACAGATTGTCGATTCAAATAGTCAAAAAATTAATGAACAGCTTACTAAAATGGAAATATCGCCTATTTAAGATGTAATTCATTAAAGGCCCAAGGTACAAAGCACTCCTAGCATATGCTAATGACATAGATCTCATAAGAAACTCTCCCGTCCGCAAACATCTTCAATAAAGTAAAGAGAGCACGAGAAATCAACGAAATGAAAACCAAATACAAGCGAATCAACAGAAAAGACCAATTTAATAAATCTAGATAAAATATTAAAGTTAACAACTACAATTTCAAAAATATGGAACACTTTAAATATCTTAGATAAATAATCACTGTTAATAATAATGTCAATAACTAAATACTTTTAGCATAATTCAAATTTTAGACCTATTTTAATACATGGATGCGAATCATTGACATTGACTAAAAAAAATAAGGAAGAAGTACGAATATTTGAAATAAAAATAATTAGAAAAATGTTTTAACCTCATTATCATATCGCTACAAATCCGTATAGAATAAGAACCCATACTGAATAAAGAAAGCTTTTATAACGATATTGTTCAGAAAAATAAATCGCTTAAGGTAGATCGGACACATGCATAGACGCCAATATATCAAACTTGTAAAACTGGTATGGAAGGAAGTTAGCACAGAAGAAAAAATGCCGCTTAGGCGTCTCAGTAAGCAATGGAGAGAAAACATCCAATTATATCTCAAAATATTAACATTTCATTTGATTACAGATTCGTGGAAAATCGATCAACTTGGAGAAAATTTGTAGTTAGCGAAGACCCACCCAGTGTTGTAGCGCCACGTAATGATGATGATAATGAAAAAGGAGAAATAGTGACAAAAAGTAATAAAAATGGACTAATTGAGCAAACCTGCTTTAAAATCTTGATTGGAGAGAATTAAAATGAAAGTATAAGAAATACAATGAATGATTGATGGATTCGAGAAACTTGAGACTTGAGAAAAGCACACTGACGTGTGTATCCATATTAAATTCCTTAGATTTTTATACTTTTTTTTAGACTTTTATACTAATAGCTTTAAAATTGAATGTTTGGTGAAAATAGCTACGCGACTTTAATGCATCAAATATTTTGTTAATTAAAAATCAACATATTGAAATTAGACAGCAAAAAATTATAATATTAAAGATTAATTTATAAATTATTATAGTCTAATTTTAACTACTTCATGAAATAAATATTACACGCCATAAACTGCAGTAATTGAAAAATTATAAAGATCTTACAGAAGAGTTTCTTAAACTGTTAGACGATTACGCTACTCGATGTTCATATTAATAGGTTCCAAAATGTACCACCTATAAAATTTAAAAATCTACTACTAATACAATTATTGGCAACATCGCAGGAGTTAAGAAGTGTACGGGAAAAGTTATATACGGATCCCAAAAATGTTTGATCCTATTACGGAGTCCACTTGATCCGACGTATTGGTCGGAGTCTACATAAAGCGCTACTCAGATAATAATATACACGGCGTATATTCTCCTGGAGTTAATATAATACCGTTTTAGTACGGAGCCCATATTAACCGCTAGAAGTATATATATATATATATATATATATATATATCTATATATATAGACAAGGTAGTCCAAAATTTTTTTGACTAGTTTGGAAAAAATATGTAAATACTTTTTTCTTTTTGGGTGTGTATATATTATATATATATTATATATATATATATATATACATATATATTATATATATATATATATATTATATATATATAATATATATATTTTATGTAAATACTTTTTTCTTTTTGGGTGTGGTAGTCAATAAAAAATAGAGCTTTGCTAAGGCGTACTATTTATTCTGAAATCCGAGCTTTCGGTGGTTGTTTGCCACCTTTATCAAGGTCTACAATGAAAATTACTGTGTTATAAAATTAGGCTGATGTAATATAAAAGTTATAAAAACTTACCAGAAAGTAAGATTCATAGCATATAAAACACAACGTTAAATAACATAATGTGATCTGAATTCTGAAGGCATTAAAACTTAAAAATTTTAAAATAACTTAAAAATTAAAGAACATGTTACAAAGTTTAAAAAGTAAAAAATAAGACGACATGTTTGACAAAAAACAGTCGTCTTCGCAGGTTTGAATTCAGTCACATCTCACGAACAGAAAGAGGTAGTAGGAGGAACTATTGTTGTTTAAATAGTTCGATGTAACTACAAAAAACAAACTTTCAAACTGATGTCTAACAAAATGCCGTTTGTGATTTTAAGTACTACCAACCATGTTACCAACTTTAAATTGAGAGGAAATTTAAAAAAAGTTCATTATGTCAAACAATAAAAAGAAAATAGTATTTAGTAAGTAGGTTTAGAAAAAAACAAACAACCAAAACAAAATGAACATCTGAATAATAACTGAAGTTAATCATGATAATTATAGCAATTAATAATGGAATTTAAGAAACAAGACATGAAACACTCTGAGATGCAGAAGAACCCTAGTCAAAAGTCAAAATAAAATTGTAAATTTTGCTAAGATTCTGGATCTCAGATCTTTTATTCAGATTGTTGTTATCACTCCTGCTGATATGTACCATTTCTAAGAATGTTCTCTTAAATTTATTTTTCTCTCTGGCTAATATTTTTACATTGTTGAAATCTATCTTATGGTCTAGATCGATAGTGTGTTCTGCCAAAGCACAAGTGGGTTTATTTAGTCTACAGTCACTCTTATGAGAAATGATACGACTAGACAGATTTCTTCCAGTTTCACCAATGTACGTGGATGGACATTCAGTACATTGAATGCAATAAACAACATCTCTTGACTCTAAAGTAGTTAGGGGTTGTTTATTGCATTCAATGTACTGAATGTCCATCCACGTACATTGGTGAAACTGGAAGAAATCTGTCTAGTCGTATCATTTCTCATAAGAGTGACTGTAGACTAAATAAACCCACTTGTGCTTTGGCAGAACACACTATCGATCTAGACCATAAGATAGATTTCAACAATGTAAAAATATTAGCCAGAGAGAAAAATAAATTTAAGAGAACATTCTTAGAAATGGTACATATCAGCAGGAGTGATAACAACAATCTGAATAAAAGATCTGAGATCCAGAATCTTAGCAAAATTTACAATTTTATTTTGACTTTTGACTAGGGTCTTCTGCATCTCAGAGTGTTTCATGTCTTGTTTCTTAAATTCCATTATTAATTGCTATAATTATCATGATTAACTTCAGTTATTATTCAGATGTTCATTTTGTTTTTGGTTGTTTGTTTTTTCTAAACCTACTTACTAAATACTATTTTCTTTTTATTGTTTGACATAATGAACTTTTTTTAAATTTCCCTCTCAATTTAAAGTTGGTAACATGGTTGGTAGTACTTAAAATCACAAACGGTATTTTGTTAGACATCAGTTTGAAAGTTTGTTTTTTGTAGTTACATCGAACTATTTAAACAACAATAGTTCCTCCTACTACCTCTTTCTGTTCGTGAGATGTGACTGAATTCAAACCTGCGAAGACGACTGTTTTTTGTCAAACATGTCGTCTTATTTTTTACTTTTTAAACTTTGTAACATGTTCTTTAATTTTTAAGTTATTTTAAAATTTTTAAGTTTTAATGCCTTCAGTAATTCAGATCACATTATGTTATTTAACGTTGTGTTTTATATGCTATGAATCTTACTTTCTGGTAAGTTTTTATAACTTTTATATTACATCAGCCTAATTTTATAACACAGTAATTTTCATTGTAGACCTTGATAAAGGTGGCAAACAACCACCGAAAGCTCGGATTTCAGAATAAATAGTACGCCTTAGCAAAGCTCTATTTTTTATTGACTACCACACCCAAAAAGAAAAAAGTATTTACATATATATATTATATATATATAATATATATATATGTTATATATATATATATATATATATATATATTTTATATATATAAATATATATATATATATATATATCGCACCCTCAGTAATATAGAGGCACAATTCAAAAAAGTAGATTTGTGGGAAATCGCGTTTAAAGATTCTGGTATCCGACATTACAGCTATTTTTTCAAATAACGTGCTTATTATTTAAGTTATAAATATGAAATTTGGCAGATTTGTTATTTGATAACTGCACTAAAAATTACAATGAGGAAAAAATAATAATATAAATAAATTCTATTAATTACAAGGAATGGAAAAAACTACTTTCGAGTTAGTCCCGTATAGTATAAAAAACCATAACAGAAATAAGGAACTATTAAAGTTTGATCCCTTATATTATTAGTGTACCTGCCACTGTTTAATTTTTAATCGTAAATGGTACTCTATATCACCAATCCCAACCGATGTTTGAATTTATTGTTTCTGTTTTATAAATAAAATATCAGGTAAAATAATAGTAATACTTTATTAATCAGTGCAAAATATAACAATAATCTAAAAAAAATTCAAAACAAGAGTTAAACATAATAAGATAGCTTTAATATTATCACATTTATTAGTTAAACTTTTTAATTCCAAATAAAACTTACAAGTAGTAACTCCTCAATTTTTACATTGTCGTTTACTTATTACTTAATTGTATATCACAATATCTCCACAGTAAACTTAAAAAATTATACATAACAAAAAAAACATTCATTCCTCCATTCTAAACTTAGAAAACTGCACATAACAAAAAAATTCATTCTAAAAAATAAAGTCTTCAAAAATAAAATTCAGTCTCAAAACTTAATTATTGTACTTTGACTATGTACTCAGTCTACACAAAATAATGTTGAAATCCCAAAGATTAGTAATATTAAGACAACATGTTGTTATAATAAGACGCATAGTATGGATCTATCAATTGTTTATTAATAAGATCCTTAAGATCATTCTTTTTAGCACAACGAAGTGGAAGTGCCTGGAGGTACGCTTTCTGCATGGTTATTTCTTTAATATTTGGCATTCTCTTCCTCTTATCACGAACATTAACTATTTTAAACTCATCGTTATATGAGCACTTGTAATAAAACGAAAATGGGTCTTCTTTGGTAAATTTCAGTACTTTAATACTATTCCATACAAGATTATTTTTCTGTTCATCTGTATTAAAATTATAGCCCCAATTTTCTTGTAATTTCTGAAGATCGTAAAAAACATTGTAAGTTAAACTGTGAACTATAAATGGAGCACCAGTTTTCCTTGCTCTTTTGATTGCTGAGATTTATTGAACAGGAGAGTATATTGGGCCAGTTTTCCTATCTCTAGCTATCTGCTTTTGTATCAAACTATGCACGTTATCAGCTTCGTTCTGAGTGTGCCCTTTTATGAGATATTTGTGAGTTATCGACGACAAATTTTTTAGATTGGCAACAGCGTATAAGTATAAGCATGTGAGATATTTATTTTTGTTTTGCCCACAACAGTTATCGGAAAAAAATGTTATATTTACTTCCCTGTCACCAGCTTTATCAGACACAATCTGTAAATAATGGAAAACACAGCTCCCTATCTCTGTAGCGCCTCTTTTCGCTTGAGTCTCGTCCCAAAAATAACAATGGACATTTTCATAGCCTTTAGAGATGTCCATTGTTGACACATCGTTTTCGTGAATTTTTTTTAATTCCGTCATAGTGAAATTGTAACTATTTAATTTAGATTTGTAGTAGAATGCTGATGTTTCACCGTTAGGACTTTGCATAATGGCTTGTACATCGTAACATACACAAATATTGCACTCATCAATGTTCTTTCTGTCATTCTTTTTTTCCTCCCTGCATAACTTCTTTTCTTCCAAATGCGTATGATATTGATCCCTAAGATTCTGTTTTAGTGGTTCAGTAGGATTTTGGAACTGCAGGCAAAGATCGCATTGATCTTTTTTGGGTTGATAAAAGCCAAGGTTAAATTTTGTGTTAAAAATTTCATAAAACGTGTGATATAGTCCAGCCGGGCGAGACCTTTCCTCTTGCAGTACTTCAAAATCTCTAAAGAGCTCTGCAATACTTTTACCACTGCTGATGTACTCTCTAGAGGTAGATGCTCTTAGATAATGTGACTCAATGCGGGGTATAGGGTTGATGAAGTTGGTGATGTCATTTATAAGCTCATCACTTACACTTTTATGACTATTGTGTTTGCCGCGTTGGTCATCCTTTATGAAGCCCAGTTTTTCTATTATCTTCATGTACATTTCGAATCATCTTATGAGAAATATCAATAGTATTAATAAAAAAGCTTTTGCATACCCTAACTCTTTCGTTGTCTACGGAAAAATAGAATGCATGGTTTGGATTTCGTGGTTTTTCGGCATTGGTATACTTGTACCTAGGTGTAATCTGTGCGCTATTAGACAAAACATACATTCCTTGTAATTGTCTATCCCCTAATGCCCAAAATGCACTAAATAATTTCAACCTTTTGGAATCATCGATTCGCTCACTGCATTTTAATCTACATTTTTGGACACAAGGTGGTTTCATATTACGTGCAGGAACCAATTTCTTCGAATGTATAGCTACATAGCTTTGACCCAAGTTTCGTTTCATTTTTTGCGTGTTTTGTATCTATTTGGTTGGATCTGCTTTACGTTTTCTGGATTGTCTTTGAATGTTATCATTTGTCATAGTTACATTGTTTGTATCAATCGAAGTTAGAGTTGCTGTGATCCGTGGACGTCGACGAAAATGTTCTTGTTTGTAAGTGGGATCGTCATCACTGAGGTCTACGTCGCTTTCCTCTGAATGTATTGAAGACATTATGTAATTACCTACTGTTCTTGATCTAACTGATGGCAACTCATCGCATCTCGATAAGGATGGCATGGAAATATTGGCTTTAGACGTACCTTGCTGAGGAACGAACTCGGATTATATAATAAAATAAAATGTAAAAATTTTACACTACAAACAATACATTGCATCTATGTAATAAACACTGTTTTAAAACTACAACTTAATTATTTTTCTGTTAATTTAATCGGATCAATTAAAAAAATAGTTAAAATTTTCATGTAAATAAGGGCCAATTACAAAGTTCGCCATCAACAATAAAACAATTTACGTACTATAATGAACCAATAAGATATGATTCCGTATAACATCTCTACTTTTTGGCAATATAGCGAGCTATTATGAATTAGACCCAATTATTAATTACATTTTACATAATATAAGGGCTAAACTAAAAATTGTTCTATATAATACAAAATGTTAAGATACAAACTCACCAGGAGTTTTGTCATAGAAGGGCACAAACACGAATCGCACGACGTTTGAACAGTCCGCCTTTGACGACTATGGACACGTTACTGATTGTTACCTTGTAGCAGTAAAAACAATAGGTTGGCGGGGAGAGTAAGAGAGAGGCACAAATATATTTACCGAGCAACTAATGTCCTATTTCTCTCTCTGTCAGCGCTAACCGGTAGAGAATTTAATTTTGTGCCCATAGCATCTAAAATCTCAATTTACCAAAATTTTGAGTTGATCCCTTATATTACTGAGGGTGCGATATATATATATATATATATATATATATATTAGTATATAATATATTATATAATATATATATATATAATATATATATATATATAATATATATATTACATATATATAATTTATATATATATATATATATATATATTATATATATATATTATATATAATATTATATATATATATATATATATAATCTGTGGTCTTTGGGAGACATATGATGACTCCAAAATGCATGGTTTTCAGTAGGGCAATTTTAACATTCGAGAAGCTTTCTTAAATTGACTGCAATAAAATAAAAAATCAAATATATTGCATTTATTACTTTCTAATCTGATATAACAGATGTAACAAACGAAACATGTGTTACCATTTCTGTTTTTGACATAATGGCACATATCATATTTGTACCAAAAATATAAAATGTATTTTAATAGAGTTAACGGTACGATCAAATAAGGGGAGAAACTATTAATTATTGGTCAATTTATTTGTATTAGAAAACAGTGCTGTGGAAATATATGGCTATACTTGTATCAAGTTAAAACTTATGCGTCGAAATTTTCATCACTTTCGCTTGTATATTGTGTGGTACTGTTTTGGGTGTGTTGAAGCAATTGGTAAAATCTATAATAGATTGGATCTATACATCGTAAGTAAGGCTAAACTAGAATATCTTTATTTAGCCAAAATGAGCTGTTCCAAACAAAAGGATTTTTATTATTATCAACATTTCTTTCTATAAAATGCGTTGTTAGAAGTTTGGAAAATCCGAAAAAGTCAGTGTGTTTCCTAATTTTACGACAAAACTAATGCTTGTCATTTTAATTGCCGATACCCAGTCCTGTGGAACTACAATTGTAGCGTTTCTTTTTTTCACAGATCTCTGTATGCTACTATGATTTGTATCACATTCTAAATAAGTACGACCAGGAATTAAGAACTTACCTTCAGAGTTTCCTTTTCTTCAAGTGCTATTAAAAACATAATCGGTAATATGTTATTTCGGTTTTTGACCTGGGCATATGTCAAAAGAGAGGACTAGTTTTTTTACCTGTTTTGATAATTCCGTAATAAACTGAAATAAGCAAGATGCGATCTTATCAGCTCCTCATTAAGCTAAACCTTCGTGACACTCATACAAGATGTCCGTTTTGTGGATGATATTGCGGATCGTCAAGAATGTATTACTATATATGTCAAATTAGGTGTAGCCAAACACTTTTGCAAATCATATGCAACTACTACAAGCTTGCCTAAGCCCCGTATACTTTCTTCTTTGTCGCCTGATTCTGTTGTGTAATGAAAGGAAGTCTTATCCTGGTGATGCTGGCGTTTATTTTCTAATCTTTGTTTTTCTTCTTCGGAGGCACAGCTTTTTATTTTCAGAAATGATAAATCACAGGTTTTGCAAGTGATATTAGATGGCTTTTTCAATGTTAAATTGGGAGTTTTAAATATGTTTGGAAAAACACTTATACTGAAGGGAACATCAGTGGTATAGTAAGTAAGATCTGTAAATTTAATTCTCGCTTTAAATACTGCTTTGAAGTGCGACTTCTAGTATAGTGGCTTTTATATTTTGGAAATGTGTTAACAAAATCGATCAAATGAGATATCTGCTTCTGATCGCTTGTTACCTGAAGACTGCATACCTCTTAAATCAGACTTGAGTATGATAGTAGTAGGAGATGATTTCTTTTTATAACATCATCCTAGAAACCTCTTG